>PITA01015976.1:0-47864 GCA_004023965.1 Spilogale gracilis
TTTGGGGATTTTATCTGAGTCTAACCAACCTGGGGGGCAGGGAAATACTCAACTACCTGGCTCTAGCCTTCCTACCTGAGACAAGAGAAAAATCCAAATTGAGCTCCCCTATATTCCATGTAGGGGATGTGAAATATACAAAAGAGTAAAGGACTATTTACCAAAGTTCCTTTTACTCAGTACATCGAGTCTGGCTTTCAACAAAAGTATAAGGCATGGTAATAGGCAAAAAACAGTTTTGGTAAGTTCACACCCATCCTTGATAAAAATTCTTAGCAAACTAGGAATACAAGGAACTTCCTTAACCTGATATGGAGCATGATCTTGCCTGATAAGGTATAATTTGATTTGGAATGTAATTTCATATAAAATAATTTTATAAAAGCAATAAAAATATAACATACATATGACTAAATGTTACAAAATTCAAATGGAGAAAATTATTTATTTTTATTGAAATATTAAAGAAAACTTAAACAGATACATACTGTTCTTGGATGGAAAGGCTTAATATCCTAAAGATGTCAGTGATTCTCCACACTCATACACAGATTCAAGGCAATTCTGATAAAAATCCTCACAGGGCTTATTATGGGATTTGACATGATCCTTAAAATGATATTCAAGAGCGAAGGGCCAGAAAAAGTCAAAACCTCTTGAAGAACAAGAAGCTAGGGGAGTATAATTCTGACTGATTTTTGATATTTGATTGCTGAGAGCCTCACTCCACCTTCTTCCCTTGTGTTCAATATCTGGACAAGTTGGTAAGAAAAGCTGGGCACTGGCTCCTTCGATGCTGGCAGGAGAGTCAAGGCAAGTCCCTTTCCTAACCACAACAGCCCTACCCCTCTCCATAATAAAAAATACCCAGGCCAATCTCCTTTCCTTTCTCTTAAAAGCCACTTCAGACCTACCTAGGAGGCCTGCCCTACTCCCCTCAAAGATCTCAGATAGGTAAGTAATAAACGTTGTTATATCTTCTTAGGATGTGTGTGTGGCCTTATCTGTCTGGACATGGGAAGTGAACTTTGGGTGAGGAGGTTCTATCCGCCTCTGTAGGTGACCAAACAGGGGGGATGCCTGGTAATACATCAAGAAGTACTGAAAGGAGTACAGATGAGGGTCTCTGCATAATGGATTCTCTTGTGTAGGAACCAGGACTCCTGGAGTGGGGCAGTGTGGCCCTGGGCAAGAGGGGCAGACAGAGACCTGATTACACAGAGTTTTGAAAGTCAAGGTAAGGAGTTTAGATTTTATTTTCAAAGTGATGAGAAGCCACTGGGGAGTTTTAAACAGGGAGAAACACGATCTGATTTTAACTGTTTAGAGATTCATCTAACTGTTACGGACTGAATTGTGTTCCTCCTCAAATTCATATATTGAAGCCCTCAAGGTGACTGTCATATTTGAATGTACAGCCCTGTAATTAGTGTTAAATTAAATGAGGTCATGACGGTGGGGTCCTGATCTTATGAGACTGCTGTTCTTACAAAAAGAGGGAAAAAACACCAAAGATATCTCTCTCTCTCTCTCTCTCTCTCTCTCTCTCTCTCTCTCCACAATGTGAGGATGGAGCGAGAAGGCAGCCATCCACAAGTCAGGGAGAGAGCTATCATCAGAAACAAATCCTGATGGTATCTTGGTCTTGGACTTCAGAACTAAGAGAAATTAACTTTCTATTGTCTAAGCTGCCTGGTCTGTGGTATTATGTTATAAGAGTCCTGGTAGACTGTTGTGGTAAGTGGAAAGGGGAAATCAGTATTGGAATTGAAGAGAGGAGTAAGAAGATGATGGCAACTTGAGCTAGGGCATAGGCAGTAGGGACGATGGGAAGTACACACATCCGGGCTGTCCTCTGCAGAGCAGCCCACAGGACATGCCAATCAATTTGAGCTAGAGGATGAGAAAACTAAAGGAAATCAAATTCTAGGTATATATGCACGCAAATAAATCAGGCCAACTTTCCATTTTTTTCTTTGGACTTTAAGAAAAAAAAATCACTTGGCTAAAAATAGAAATAAGCTTGAAGAGGAATTAGAAGATATTTTCAGATAGAAACAACAGTGAGGTTATATAGGACTGAATTATCATTTTATAGTATTTGCAATATATATTTTTTTACTATATATAACAAGATCCTACAATCTCAGAGTACAATAGGGCAAGAGCACCTGAAACAGATATAAGCCATCTCTCCCTGACTCCCAAAATAAGGTCTCACCTACATTTCCTCCACACAGTAACAAGTGTCTTATTCCCTCAGAATGTACTTTCTGACACAGGTCTATATTGCTCTTAACTCACTTGGGCACATATGAGAATAAATGCCATTTTAATGAACTTCCAGAAAGCTCTTTGAAACTGTTACTTGGGAGTCTAATGATAGCCCTAATTTTGCCATTGTATTTCCAGGGAATACCAATCCTTTTAAGAAAAAGATGTCTTATTTAAGAATAAGCTGTCAGTCAGTTAAGTGTACAACTCCAGGTTTCAGCTCAGGTCATGATCTCCCAGTCATGAGATGGAGACCTGCACTGGGCTCTGCACTCAGCACAGAGTCTGCCTCAGCTTCTCTCTCCCTCCCCCTCTGCATCTCCCCTCCTCATACACTGTCCCTCATAAATAAATGAATGAATGAATGAATGAATGAATACACAAAATCTTTTGAAAAGAATACAGTAAGATTTCTAATCCACTGAAGCAGTACTGCCTGCTTTAACAGCAGAGAAAAACAGAAGGAATGAGTTTTTATACAGAATATTTTTATTACCAAAAGTTTGCTTTTGTTTGGTCATTGTAATGTGACGCAACACCATGAACCCTCCAGATGCATTCTGCAGCTGACTTGCCTTCTCTGCCCAGAAGAAGAACATGTGTCCTTTAAGTCTAATTCAAGACAGAAGAGTACCAAGGTTGAGGGAAGAAATGTACTAGGACACTCTTAAATGAGGCAATCTGGGCAATCTGCTATTCTCCTGGTATATGTCTGATCTGGCTCAAAATTCATTCACTCACCCATCCATGAACAATTCCAAAACTACCCAATCAAAACTGGAATAATAGCTTCAATTTATCCATATACTGACATAATGGATTCTGATCTCTTGACCAATATCTAGCCTTACTGTCTGCCCCAAAGGCAAGCTGTCAAAAAGCACAAAATAACATTCAGCAGGGATATACTATGTTACAACTCTTACTAACAAATATTCTATTAAATTTATTCCTAAAATTTTCTTATCAAAGACTAATTACATAACTCATGTTCTTAATCACACCATAAACTCTTCATAGTTTAATATTTATATCAGGAAATATACATCATAATTAATCTTATATCAAAATGTATTATGGCTTATTGATACAGGACAAAGTATTATTACTTTATAATGTATGAAGCATTATTTTTTTCTGTAATCACATCTAGAATATATATATTATCTTGTTATTCATCCTAACTGTAACTTATACTGGCAAAATTAAAACAATATCCACTATTGTCCTTGTATTCTTTTTTCACATCAAGGTTAGTGAGCCATCAAATTTCTACTTTTCCATCACTGAAGGTTAAAGCCTCCTTTCATTTAAATGAGCGGAGTATCCTAATCTAAAGTAACTTTTAGGAGGAGAGGTCAAGCATAGACAGAGATGCACAAAATTATTTTGAATTTTAAGCCTAAAAATACATATAAAGTATCCAAATTTGGGAGTTTCCTGCTACCTAAATTAATGCTTTTAGATCAAAGCATTTTTATTTTTTTAAAGTGAACTTAGAACTACATTTCCAGCTGTACTGCTTCCAGGTCAGTAATTAGAAAGCCTGATGAAGCTTTATTTTCTTCCCACTCTAACTGCTATAGTTAATATAGTTTGGAAGTCCATAATGGTCAAGTACACACTATAGGTATTTTCTCAATTGAGACATAAGAAATAGCTTATTGGCAATTAATACTTATCAGGACATTCAAAATTCATTTTTTCCTCTTACTCTTAAAGAGAAAAAAGAGAGGGCACCTGGGTGGTTCAGTCAGTTAAACGTCCGACTCTTGATCTCAGTTCCAGTCTTGATCTCAGTATTGTGAGTTCAAGTTCTGTGTTGGGCTCCACACTCAGTATGGAGCCTATTTTAAAAAAGGGAGAGAGAGAGAGAGAGAGCGAGAGAGAGTGAGAGAGAGAAAGAAAATGACAAAAAGTGACTTTATTCAGTAAGATCAGATAAAGCACTGTTATTTTATAGTTAAAGGGGTTCCTGGGTGGCTCAGTTGATTAAGCGACTGCCTTCAGCTCAGATCATGATCCTGGGTACCCAGGATCGAGCCCCACATCGGGCTCCCTGCTCAGCAGGAAGCCTGCTTCTCCCTCTCTCAGTCCCCCTGCTTGTGTTCCCTCTCTCACTGTGTTTCTCTCTGTCAAATAAATAAATAAAATCTTAAAAAAAAAAAAAAAGACTGCGAGGTCTTTTAAATAATTAACATATTGTTCATCATTAAAATTATTTTTTTAATGTCCAAAGAAATACTTTTGCCTTGAATAATTATAAGGTTATCAATATTAATATAGTTTATAGAGTAATTGGTAAAAACCCAATTTACTAATAAAATCCAAATTTAATAGGTGAAAAAATTATAACCCGAATGCATTATGTGACTTATATGAATGAATAAATTTTAATTAATAATGGCTTCTGCTTCCTACCAAGATGGAATAACAGTGATAGGACTTGTTTTCCCACATAGAATAACTAAAATACCAGAAAACTGGTAAAAAACAACAACGAAAAAAATAGCTTTATGACTTCGGACCTAAAGGAAAAAACAAGTGAGCTCTGAGAAATGGGAAAGAAATGAAGTGAGCCCTAAGTTTTCCCCAGCCTCCTGCCTTGAGAGTTTCTAGCTGAATTTCTAGGCAAGGGAAGTCAGGCAGAAACATGAGGACTTCTTGAATCAGGGCATTACAGTTTACAGTGCTGAAAACTTAGGATATTGGTACATAGCACATAGTTGGATGTTTTTTCTTAATTCATTCTGCCATCTCTGCTTTTTAATTTTCATTTAAGCAATTACTGATAAAGTACTTACTTCTGCCATTTTGGTATCTGTTTTATATGTCATATCTTTATTTTAATTCCTCCATTACTGACTTCTTTTGTCTTTATTCTAGGGTACAATTTTTATTGTATTCTTACTTACTTTTCTATATACTTTGTTGTCGTCTTAGTGGTTATTCTGAAGTTTATTAACATCTTTTTTTTTATTCCAGATTTTATTTGTATTTATTTATTTTTTAACCTGTATTTCTTTTTTTATCACATTATTTTTTTTCAGTGTTCCAAGATTCATTGTTTATGCCCCAGAGCCAGTGCTCCATGCAATTTGTGCCCTCAATACCCAACAGCAGGTTCACCCATTCCCCCACCATCCTCCCGTCCAAGAGGCTGAGTTTGTTTCTGAATCCAAAGTTTCTCATGTTTCATCCCCCTCACTGATTTACCCCAGTTCACCTTTCCTTTCCTTCTCCTGTTGTCCTCCATATTACTCCTTATGCTCCACAAGGAAGTGAAACCATATGATAATTGACTTTCTCTGCTTGGCTTATTTCACTCAGCATAATCTCCTCCAATCTGGCCAATGTTGCTACAAAAGTTGGGTATTCATCCTTTCTGATGGAGGCATAATACTTCATTCTATAGATGGACCATATCTTCTTTATCCATTCATCTGTTGAAAGGCACCTTGGCTCTTTCCACAATTTGGCAATTGTGGCCATTGCTGCTATGAACATTGGGGAACATATGGCCCTTCTTTTCACTACATCTGTGTCTTTAGGGTAAATACCCAGTAGCGCAATTGCAGGGTCATAGGGTAGGTCCATTAACATCTTAAAAATATGGCAATTTAGTTTGAACTAACACTAGTTTAGCTTCAATAATAGAAGAGTAGCTTCAATCTCTGCTTTTTAAAATTTTTTTAAAATAATTTATTTTATTTTTTCAGTGTTCCAAGATTCATTGTTTAGGCACCACACCCGGTGCTCCATGCAATACATGCCCTCCTTAATACCCACCACTAGGCTCACCCATCTCCCCACCCCCCTCCCTTCCAAAACCCTTGGTTTGTTTCTCAGAGTCCACAGTCTCTTATGCTTCATCTCCCTCTCTGATTAACCCCAGTTCACATTTCCTTTCCTTCAATCTCTGCTCTTACATAGTTTTGTCCATATATATTGTAATTTTCACAAATTTCATCTTTATATACTGTGTGCCCATGCCATAGATTTATAGTTATTACTTTATGCATTTGTCTCAAATCAGATATAAAATAAAATCAGAATTACAAAAAAATAACACTGGTTTCTCTATTGCCCATGTAATTAACCTATCTTGGTGTCCTTTAGTTCTTCACATGGCTCTGAATTAATTCTGGTATCCTTTCATGCAAGCCTTAAGTTTCCCCTTCGCATTTTTTGGAGGGCATGTCTACAGGTGACTACCTTAACTTTTGTTTATCTAGGAAAGTACTATTTCTCCTTCATTTTTGAAGGATAGTTTTGCCAGATATAGTATTCTTGCTTGACAGATTTTTTTTTTTTCCTTTCAATACTTTAATCATCCACTACCTCTGGGTCTGCATGGTTTCTGGTAAGAAATTAGCTGTTAACCTGATTGAGAAGGATTCCATCTACACACTAGATCACCTTTTTCTTGGTGCTTTCAAGACTCTCTTGGGCTTTGACTGTATAAGTGGGCAAGCATAGTAAGTTTCCATAAGTTGGTCAGGTTCTGTCCCCTTTTCTTCATTTTTTTTTCCTGCTCTCCAGACTGTACAATCTCAATTGAGATTCAAGTTCACTTCAAGTTCACTAATCCTTTCTTCTGCCTGATCAAATCTATTGTTATGCCCCTCTGGAGAATTTTTATCTTAATTGTTATAATTTTTTAGCTCCAAAAAATTTTAGCTCCACTTGTTTGATTCCTGTTTATAGTTTTTAATATCTTTGATATTCTCTACTTGATAAGACACTTCTCCCAGTTCCCTTTACTTCTTTGTTCTTGATTTCCTTTATCTTTTTCAGCATGTGTAAGATGATTTAAAGTCTTTGGTAAGTATAATTTCCGCTTCCC
Source organism: Spilogale gracilis (assembly GCA_004023965.1). Classification (NCBI taxonomy): domain Eukaryota; kingdom Metazoa; phylum Chordata; class Mammalia; order Carnivora; family Mephitidae; genus Spilogale; species Spilogale gracilis. The sequence goes on from PITA01015976.1 coordinate 7,121, forward strand.
TGGGGACACTTACTGTTAATTTCTTTTCTTCCTAATAATAATGGGTGCTACTTTGTTTCTTTACACGCCTCATAATTTTTTGAACATGGACACTTTGGATATTATAGTATGGTAACAGGAAATCAGGTCTTTCTCCCTCCCCATGATTTAGTGTTGCTGTTTTAGGAGGATTTTATTGGCTTATTTAGTGACTTTTCTAAACTCTAATTTTTTAAAGACTATATTCTTTGCCGGTAGTGGCCAGTTTAGTCTCTGTTACATAAGCTTATTGGTCAGCTAGTGACTTGCCAGAGATTTCTGTAAGTGACTTTAGCCAGTAATCATCATCCTGATCCTCATCAGCTCCCAGTCTTTGCAGATTGGCTCCACTTGGACACTCTTTCAATTCTTAGCCAAGCTATATATAACTTTTCATTTCCTGCTCTTATGGAGCCTAAAGGTCAGCCAGAGAGAAAGTTCAGGATCTCCTCAGGTCTTTTATGAGCAAGCCTCCAGTCCTGTGCATGTGTGTGACTTTCTGTATACCTGATAGCTTTCTATAGCTTTTACATCCACATATATCCCCTTTCCTGTCTCCCCCCCCCGCCCTGCCCCAGATTTTTCAGAGTATCTACTGTTTACCCTGAGTGTTATCTCTTACCCCAGCAATTGTAGCTAGTACATTTGCTACTAACTGTTTTTGACAAATGCTTCCCAGACTCTGTTTTGATTCTGATAAAGCTCTGAGGAAAATGAATGAAAGCCAAGCCTTTAAGATGATTCTTCAGGGAGTCACCAAACAAATCAAAACACATAACAGCTCTTTGAGAACAGGGTCCATATTACTCTCTCTGAACTAGGAAGCTACACTAAGAATGCAGGCTGCTGTTTTCATAGCTACTGTCAAGCTGAAGACTAAGGAATAGGAAGCAGGTGAATTAAAATGTCACAGAGCTCTCTTACTGAAATTCATCAGCTTCCTTCTTTATTATGCATCCTTCAGTACATTGTATAAAGTTTTTGTTAGATTACAAACTTCCAGAAGAGTTGATTCTGAAAGTTTTCTCTAGCTTAATCGCTGTTTCAGGAAAGGGATGGTGTTCTCGAGTTCCCTACTAAACCATTTTAATAATGGTTGATCAAGAGTAAGGTCACTCACAGACAAAAGTTCAAAGTCAATTTGATGGATATCTTTATGCAAAACAATGAATTTCAATCTATACTCTATACCACATATAAAAATTAAGTCAAAATGAAAGATAAAGTTAAAATGTAAAATAATAAAATATTTAAAAGAAAACAAATGAGAAAAATCTATGTCCTTGGATTAGGCAAAGATTACTTACCTATGACTCCAAAAGCATAATTCATAAAGAAAATACTTGTATATTGGACTTCATCAAAGCAGGCTTCCCACAGAGCAGGGAGCCAGATGCAGGACTTGAAGCCGGGACTCCAAGATCATGACCAAAGGCATTCTCTTAACCAACTGAGCCACCCAGGAACCCCCAGACTTCATCAAATTTAAAACTTCTGCTCTTCAAAAGATACTGTTACACAGTATAGGGAGAGATGTTAGCAACATGGTGGGGTAAGATGTTCCTGCTTTTTGCCACCCTTTTTAGTTAAAGATTTAAACATCTATATACTAACAAAAGTACTTTCGTGGGTATTTTCGGACCCAGTACTTTATCCCAACAGACTCTTTAGGAATCTTGCCCCTAAGTACAGCCCAACTTGTAAGCTACAGACAAACCTCTGTAAGGACTGCAGAACCAGGGAGCCAGTGAAATTGCATAGACCCCTCTCACTGCTGTCAGGAAAAAAACCAGATGAGTGCCATACTGGACAGGCACCAATGCACAAGAGAAAATCTTCAGAAGTCCAACCTTCCCAAAGGGAGACTTTAGGACACCACAGGAAAAAAGAAAGAAAGAAAGAAAGAAAGAAAGAAAGAAAGAAAGAAAGAAAGAAAGGAAGGAAGGAAGGAAGGAAGGAAGGAAGGAAGGAAGGAAGGAAGGAAGGAAGAAAGAGAAAAGAAAAGAAAAGAAAATCAAGAAAAAAAAGAAAAGAAAAGAAATAGATAATAGTTTGGTTGCAATGGCGATAGTAAGAGAAACTTTCCCAGTACCACCCCTCTCTCAAGGAAACACTGACACAGACTGAATTATCAGGAAGCAAACTCTCCCACAGAGAAATAGGAAAGTGGTGAGGGACAGCTGAACTATACCAGTTGGGCAATACAGTTCAGCTGAAGAAACCCATTTCTCCCCATTAATACCCACAGTACTAAGATGGGAGCTCTACAATGGGAGAAGGGAGAATAATGAGAAAGAGGCAAATATGAATTTCAAACAATGTTAGATTGTGCTCAGCAGAAAGTCCACCCACAAGCCTCTGGGAGTATCACCCCTGGAGATCTATTAGGTCCAGGGGCCCCCCCAATGCATGAAATGCTAAACCCACATCCCTCCCCCCCCCCAACTCTCTACCAGATCTTTGTGCATGATTAGAAGTGCACCTAGGAGAACAAGGTCCGGTACACAGGGAGCTGGCTAGGAAAAGAGGCCAAGGTTGGTGGGCAAATGGCAGACCACAAACTTCAAATATAGGGCCACCCGATGGAAAAGAAGAAAGGTCTCCAATATCCAGCAGGATGAATTATAAGAATCAGAGTAGACATAAAAGCTTAAAAATTCGGGCGCCTGGGTGGCTCGGTGGGTTAAAGCCTCTGCCTTTGGCTCAGGTCATGATCTCAGGGTCCTGGGATCAAGGTCCGCATCGGGCTCTCAGCTCAGTGGGGAGCCTGCTTCCTCCTCTCTCTCTGCCTGCCTCTCTGCCTACTTGTGATCTCTCTCTGTCAAATAAATAAATAAAATATTTTTTTTAAAAAAAAGCTTAAAAATTTATCCCCAAGAGGGAACAAGAAAAGTGAGACAGATAAGCTTTCACAGAGACAGAGGAGGAAAAAAAAACCCTTAGATAATAACAACATCATAGAATGTAACACTCCATCTGCTGAAGGAAAAGGGCAAAGAGCTAAAGGTGTCTGCTACTTCCAATGCAAAAGCCTAAGTACATAACTACAAAGAATATGAAAAATCAAGCTAATATGGCATCACAAAAAAAAGGTAACTCTTAAGCAAACAAAAACTATGACATAAAATATTGTGATCTAACTGATAGAAAATTCAAATTAGTTGGTCTTGAATGAAACACTCCCACTTAGATATTTGGACTTTTATCAGTTATAAATCTCCAAATAATGCCTATTTCTCCCCCCAAAAACTATAAGTTCTATGATAGCAAAAGCCATGCTGCTTTTGTCACCATGTTCACCCAGCAACTACAATGTATGTGATGCATAGCTATGTAAAAATGAAATAAAAAACTGAATTAGCTTTCAAATATGTATATGAATATATTATTAAAATTAATTTCATTATTAAAATTAATTTCACTTTTTCCTCTTATCTTTTTAATGTCACTAGGTAGCAAGGATGGGTGAAATAGGTGATGAACACTGAGTAATATATGAAGTGCTGAATCACTATATTGTACACCTTAAACCAATGTAACACTTTATGTTACCTATACTGGAATTAAGATTTAAAAAAACAAATTTAAAAAAGAAAATATTAAATAACCTTAATTATTTTTAAAGGTTGTTATGAAGAAACTAAATAAGATACAAGAAAACTCAAAACCAAAAAACCATTCAATGAAATCAGGGATAAAGTATATTAACAAACGAGTTCTTAAACAAAGATACTGCAATTATTTGAAAGAACCAAACAGCAATTCTGCAGCTGAAGAATTTAATGAATGAAATGACAAATTTAATACAGAGGGCCTATAGCAAGACAGACCAGAAAGAAGAAAAAAAAATAAATGACTTGGAGGATAGGAATTTTGAAATAATACAAATAGAAGAAAAAAGGGAACTAAGATTTTAAAAGAGTAAAGAAAACCTACAAGAGCTATGGGATTCCATCAGAAAGACAAAATAATAATTTGGGTTCCAGAAGGAGAAGAGTGGGGAAGTGGGCAGAGAGTCCATTTAAAGAATAACAGCTGAGGTGACTTCCGGGGAAGATGACAGAGTAGGAGGCTTCTAAGCTCACCTCCTCCCACAAATACAACTAGATAACACCCACATCAATGTAAATAACCCAGAAAACAGCCTAAGGATTGGAAGAACAGATTCGCCACAGCCAAATGTACAGAATAGGCCACATCTTAGTGGGTAGAAGGGTAGAGATGTGATGGGGAGCTAAACAGTCCCACAGGACTGTCTGCAGGAAAGAGGGATGCTGTAGGCTTGGAGAGGGAAGAGGAGCAACCCCACAGGGGACCCACATAAGGAAGATGAATCCCCGTAACATTTGTCTTTGAAAACCAAAGGGGTGGAAAGTGGGACTTAACACCTGGAAATTTTTAAAAAAGATTTTATTTATTTGACAGACAGAGGCAAACACAAGGAAGGGGTGGGAGAGGGAGAAGCAGGCCTTCCACCGAGCAGGGATCCCGATGTGAAGTTCAATCCCAGGACCCTGGGATCATGACCCCAGGTACACCAACACCTGGAATTTTAAAAAACAGTGGCTCCTGGGCACCTGGGTGGCTCAGTTGGTTAAGTGACTGCCTTTGGCTCAGGTCATGATCCCGGAGACCTGGGATCGAGTCCCACATCGGGCTCCCTGCTCGGCGGGAAGCCTGCTTCTCCCTTTCTCACTCCCCCTGCTTATGTTCCCTCTCTGGCTACGTTTTTCTCTGTCAAATAAATAAAATCTTAAAAAAAAAAAAACTTAAAAAACAAAACAAACAAACAAACAAAAAAACAGTGGCTCCAGCTCTGAAGGAGCTCTGAAAGAGCTGGGAAGTCAGAGTAGTCCTTGCCCTTGAAGAGATAGCACAACAAATAGCCCCACTAAGATGCAGCATTAGAAGCAGCATTTTGAAAAGTACCTGAGGTATATGGGAAGACTTATTTACCAATCTTAAGAGTATGTGAGAGGGCAGGGATCTTTGGGAGACTTCAAGAACAAAACAGCTGGTGAGTGTCATTTCACCCCTATCATAGATACAAGGAACACTTCCACCTACCTTGCCAGTAGTGCAGCCCATCCCCACATGCTTCTGCAAATCTGCCCCCTCCAACCCTATCTGCCTCAGCAGGTGGCTACACATCCACTCCCACAATGCACCAGTGCCCATCTCGCTGGCAGAGCACACTCTGCCCCCACATTCTCTTGTAGACCTGGTCCTGTCCAAATGTCTTTGGCTGGAGCCCATCCAAAGCAGTGCCACAAGGCTGGCACTGTGCAAGCAGCCCTGATGGGTCAGCACCACTCCAAAGTGACTCCTGCCCTGGGGAGAGGGTAAGATAACCACACACGAATCCAACTTTGGTCCTAGCAGTGGGCTGGGGACCGGCATCAGGTCTAAGTGTAGGACTTGCCCAACAACAAAAGCTTCTCAAGGAACAACACAGGGAAAGTGCCTTGCAGTTCAGTGCTACTGCAACGCTGGCAAATGCCTAGTCTGACACAACTCAAGCCCAAGGGTGGCCCCAGACTGGCCCATTAATAACATAGGGACCAAACATTGCCCATAGCAGGCAAAGAGAGTCATTGCAGATGACTGAACTAAAGGCAAATGCAGCTCAGCCACATGCTGGCCACATGTTACACACACAAAAGACACCCCCTGAAGCACCAAGTTCTGGAGAAGGGAGATTCCACCGTAGGGTACTACAGGAATTCTTCATAAAGCCACTACTTTGAGCAGGAGACATTGCTGAGTTTCCTAACACACAGAAACAGACACAGATTTAGACGGAAAGAGGAGACAAAGGAATATATCCCAAATGGAAGAACAGGACAAAATCACAGCAAGAAAGCTAAATGAAATGGAGATAATAATATGCTTGATAGAGAATTTAAAATAATGGTCATAGGGATATTTACTGGACTTCAGAAAAGAGTGAAGACTTCAGTGAGACCCTCAACGAAGAGATAGAAAACAGTAAAAAAAAAAAAAAAAAAAAAAAAAAAAAAAAAAAAAAATCAAAGATGAAGAACTCAATAACTGAAATTAAAAATACACAAGATAGAATAAATAATAGACTAGAGGAAGGAGAAGAACCAATCAGTGAATCACTGGGAGACAAAGTAAGGGAAAGCAATCAAGTTGAGCCAGAGAGAGAAAAAGTAATAATAAAAAATGAAAACAGATTAAGGGAATTCTATGACATCATCAAACATAATAACATTCACATTACCCAGGTCCCAGAAGGAGAAGAGACAGAAAAGGGGGCAATTTATTTGAAGAAATAATAACTGAAAATTTCCCTAGACTGGGGGAGGAAACAGAAATCTAGATACAGGAGGCACAGAGAGCCTCCAACAAAACCCACACCAAGAAACACAGTAATTAAAATGTCAAATAATAGTGCTAGAGAATTTTAAAAGCAGCAAGAGAAAAGAAAATAGTTCTGTACAAGGGAAACCCCATAATGCTATCAGCTGATTTTTCAGCCAAAATTCTATAGGCCAGAGGGAGTGCCATAATATATTCAAAATGCTGAAACAGAAAACCAGTAAAGCTATCATTCAGAATAGAAGGAGAGATAGTTTCCTAAACAAGCAAAAGTTAAAGTTCATCATCACTAAACCAGCCCTATAAGAAATGTTGAAGGGAACTCCTTGAGTGGAAAGGAAAGACCATAAGTAGGAGTAAGAAAAGTAGAAAGCACAAAAGCAGTAAAAAGCCACTTAAAAAAGTAAGTATAGGGGCGCCTGGGTGGCTCAGTTGGTTAAGCAACTGCCTTCGGCTCAGGTCAAGATCCTGGAGACCCGGGGTCGAGTCCCACATCGGGCTCCCTGCTGGGCGGGAAGCCTGCTTCTCCCTCTCTCACTCCTCCTGCTTGTGTTCCCTCTCTGGCTGTGTTTCTCTCTGTCAAATAAATAAAATCTTAAAAAAAAAAAGTAAGTATATCTATAAAAAATCAGTCAAGTAATTAACAAAAGGATGTAAAATATCACACTATATACCTAAAATGTGGGGGGAGAGCAGTAAAGAATGGGTTTGAACTTAAGCAATGATCAACTTAATATAGACTGTTATATGCCTAAGATGATATATATAAACAATGATAACCACAAATCAAAAACTGGTAATAGATATGCAAAAAATAAAGAGAAAGGAATCCAAATATATCACTAAAGAAAGCCAGCAAAGGGGCGCCTGGGTGGCTCAGTTGGTTGGGCAACTGCCTTCGGCTCAGGTCATGATCCCGGAGACCCGGGATCGAGCCCCATATCGGGCTCTCTGCTCAGCGGGAAGCCTGCTTCTCCCTCTCTCACTCCCCCTGCTTGTGTTCCCTCTCTCGCTGTGTTTCTCTCTGTCAAACAAACAAACAAACAAATAAATAAAATCTTAAAAAAAAAAAGCCAGCAAATTGTGACATTAGAAAGCAAGAGAATGAGAAAAAAAATACAAAATAAACCATAAAACAAGTAACAAAATGTCAATAAGTACACACCTATCAATAATTATTTTGAATGTAAATACAAATAGAAGAAAAAAGGGAACTAAGATTTTAAAAGAGTAAAGAAAACCTACAAGAGCTATGGGATTCCATCAGAAAGACAAAATAATAATTTGGGTTCCAGAAGGAGAAGAGTGGGGATCTCATCACAAGATAGAAGGTGACTGAATGGGTACAAAGCAAGACCCATCTATATGCTGCCTACAAGAGACTCATTTCTGAAACTAAAGACACACACAGATTGAAAGTGAAGGGATAGAAAAGAATTTATCTGGCCAACAGACATATGAAAAAGTGCTCAACATCCCTCAGCATAAGGGAAATACAAATCAAAACCACAGTGAGATACCATATTACACCAGTCAGAATGGCTAAAGTTAACAAGTCAGGAAATGACAGATGTTGGTGAGGATGAGGAGAAAGGGGAATCCTCCTACACTGTTGGTGGGAATGCAAGGTGGTGTAACCACTCTGCAAAACAGTATGGAGGTTTCTCCAAAAGTTGAAAATAGAGCTAACCTAGCACCCAGCAATTGCACTACTGGGTATTTACCCTAAAGATACAAATGTAGTGATCTGAAGGGGCATGCACACCCAAATGTTTATAGTAGCAATGTCCACAATAGCCAAACTATGGGAAGAACCTAGATGTCCATCAACAGATGAATGGATAAAGAAAAAGGTAGTACACACACACACACACACACACACACACACACACACAAACCTGGAATACTATGCAGCCATCAAAAGAATGAAATCCTGCCATTTGCAACGACGTGGATGGAACTGCAGGGTATTATGCTGAGGGAAAAAAGCCAATCACAGAAAGGCAATTATCATATGATCTCTCTGATATGAGGAATATGAGAGGCAGGGTGGGGGATTGGGGGGGCTAAGGAGGGACAATAATGAAACAAGATAGGACCAGGGAGGGAGACAAACCATAAGAGACTCTTAATTTCAGGAAACAAACTGAGGGTTGCTGCGGGGTAGGGAGGGACAGGGTTATGGAAAAAAATTTAAAAAAATATCTTAACCAAAAAAAAAAAGGAAAGAAAGAAAGAAAAGAAAAGAATTTACCATGCGAATGGAAGTAAAAAGAAAGCCAGGTAGCAATACTTATATTAGACAAAACAGACTTTAAACAGATAGTAACAAGAGACAAAGAAGGACCATATATAATCATAAAGGAACAATCTAACAAGAAGATATAACAATTGCAAATATTTATTCACCCAACAGAGGAGCACACAAATACATAAAGCAATGGAAGAATATATTTGCAAACCATGTATCAGATAAGGGGTTAATATCCAAAATTCATAAATAACTCTTATATTTCAATAACAGAAATGTTTTTTAAAAATCCAATTTAAAAAATGGGCAAAGGAACTAAATAGACATTTTCCAAAGAAGATATCCAAATGGTCAACAAATACCTGGAAGACACTCAACATCATTAATTATTAGTGTAATGCAAATTAAAACCACAATGAGCTCACCTCACACCTCTAAATATGGCTATCATCAAGAAGACAAGAGATAACAAGTGTTGGTAAAGATGTGGAGAAAAGAAAACCCTTGTGCACTGTTGGTAGGATTGTGAACTGATTTGATCACTATAGAAAATAGTATCGAGTTTCCTCAATAATTAAAAATAGAAATATCATATGATCCAATGATTCTTCTACTGGATATTTACCTGAAGATAACAAAAACACTAACTCAAAAATATATGCCCTCCTATGCTTATTGCAGCATTAGTGACAATAACCAAGATATGGAAGCAATCCCAGTGTCCATCAATAGAGGAATGGATTGAAAAGATGAGGGGTGTGTGTGTGTGTGTGTGTGTGTGTGTGTGTACACACATATGCAGAATATGAGCCATAAAAAAGAAAGGGATCTTGCCATTGGCAACAACATGGATGGACCCAGAGAATATTACACTAAGTGAAATAAGTGAGACAGAGAAAGACAAATACCATATGAGTTCACTTATATGTAGAATCTAAAAAACAAAACAAACAAAATAAAAGAGATCCATCAATACAGAGAACAAATCAATGGTTGCCAGGGAGGAGGGTAGTGGAGAGATGGGCAAAATGGATGAATGGGAATAGGAGATACAGGCTTCCTGTTACAAAATGAATACCTCACGGAGATAAAATGTACAGCATAGGGAATATAGTCAACAGTAATGTAGTAACACTGTAGGATGACAGGACGGATGGTAACTACATTTGCGGTGAACATAGCACAATACATAGAGTTGTCAAGTCACTATGCTGTATACCTGAAACTAATGTAACATAAAAAAAAAAGACATTATTAAGATAATGCAAACATAAAGTACAGAATGGGAGGAAATACCAGTAGCTCATGTATCTGATAAAGGACTTGCATCCATAACACAAAAATAAAGTACTTAAAACTCAGTAATAAGAAACAAAGGGTTGAAGGTTGCCAAGAGTAGATCTTAAAAGTTCTCATCACAGGAAAAAGAATTATATGTTTGGTGACATGCTGACTAGATTGATTGTAGTGATCATTTTGCAATATATACAAATATCAAATCATTTTATGCACACTTGAAACTCATACAATATTATAGGTCAGTTATACCTCAATTTTTAAAAAAGTAAATAACTTAATTTTTTAATTGTAAAATATTTGGCCAAACACTTTAATAAAGAATATATGTAATAAAAAACATACATAAAGATGTAAACTAAGTATATTTTGTGTAATAATAAGAATAAAGAAGATATAAATAGGATATCAGCAACATGGTGGCCTAAGAAGTCCAACCCAAACTCTTCACAAAAACAATCATTTAACAACTACTCACAGATTAATGACTATCTGGGAGGGCTCTGAGGTACAATTAAGAAGCTGCAGTAACCAATGAAACAGAAAAACACAGGATGGCTGCAGAGTAAAGTGTAGGAAGCATTTTACCTGGCCTCTTCATCCCCCAAGCCAGTACAACGTGGCACCAAGACAGTCCCTCAGCCATGATTTTCTTCCACAGGGGAAAAGGAGAACTCAAGCAGCCTTAGCCACTGAGGTCCCTGGCAGCACTTGCTGCCACTATAGATGTCTAAAATCTTCATTGTCAAATAATCTCTCAGTCTTTACTGATGTTGACCCCAGCTGACAGATGTACCCAGAGCCAGAACCACTACTGCACTCCAGAAACCAGGGCCAGAGACACTGCTTCGCCTCCCCGGGGCCAGAGATGTCATACCTCATCCGTCAGCTCTGGTGCTTCAAACACACATTATAGACCTGGAACCACTGCACTTACCCCTGAATCAGACAACTCTCCCCCCTACCCTGAGAACTGGTGCCCTCATGTACTCCTGGCAGCAGTGTCTTCAGATCCATACTGGACCCAGCACTGTCATGCACACCACCTAGCCACGGCCATCATGCTCACTTGCAGGTGGTCTTTCCCCTGCCAAAGCCAGTCCATAAAGTCTGAAGGAGGTGACTGTTACTTCAAAAGTAGAGACACCAGCACAAGGCTACAGAAACATGAAAAAACAAGAAAAGGAAATATGATGGCACCAAGTGAACACAAGAATTTCCAGTAACTGACCTTAAAGAAATACATTGCCTGACAAAGAATTTAAAATAATTGATTTAAAGAAGCTCAGTGAGCTACAAGGGTACATGAAAAGACAACTGAATGAAATCAGGAAAACAATACATAAAATAAGTTCAACAAAGAGAAGTCCTAAAAAGGAACTAAACAGAAATTCTAGAGCTGAAACAAAAATGCAATCGAGTTCTTCAAAAGCACAGTGAATCAAACAGAAGAGAGAATCAGTGAACTTAAGGACATACCTGAAATCATCCAGTCCAAGGAGAAAAATAAAATAAAAGAGGGAAGAAAGCCTCTGGGATTTATCAGACATTAGTAAGAAAAATATACAAATTATGGGAATCCCACAATGAGAAGGGAGAAAAAGGGCAGCCACTTATTATAGAAATAATAAACCCACCCCCAAAAATCCCAAATCTGGGGAAGAAGGCAGACATCCAGATTCAATAAGCCCAAAAGATGCCAAGTAGGTTGAACACAAAGAGGTCTGCAATGAAACACGTTATAATTAAATTGTCAAAAGTCAAAGACAAAGTTAAAAGCAGCAAGAAAAGAAATGCATCATCACATATAAGGGAACTCTGCCCCCATAAGACTATCAGCAGGTCTCTCAACAGAAATTTTGCCCACCAGGGGAGGGGAGGAAGATATATTCAGAGTACTTGGCAAAGTCATCTTTTAAAAATGAAAAAAAATAAAAATAAATAAAAAGGAAAAAGAGATAGTCTTGCCCAAGCCAACAAAACTGAGGAAGTTTGTCACCATTAGCTCTGCCTTCAAAGTGATGCTTAAGGAAGGTCTTCAAATTGAAGTGAAAACATGTGGTTCAGTTGGTTAAGCGACTGCCTTCAGCTCAGGTCATGATCTCGGAGTCCCAGGATCAAGCCCTGCATGGGGTTCCCTGCTCCACAGGAAGCCTGCTTCTCCCTCTCCCACTCCCCCTGCTTGTGTTCCCTCTCTAGCTGTGTTTTTCTCTGTCAAATAAATAAATAAAATCATTAAAAAAATTTGAAGTGAAAACACACTGAAGAGCAATGCAAATACATATGAAAGCAAAAATCTCACTGATAAGGCAATTTTATGAACAAATATAGAATACTGTAACTGTGTAATGATAGTATGTAAATTACCTCTAACCCAAACACAAAAATTAAAGGATAAAAATATATTAATAAATGCACAATATTAAAAGAAGCAAACTTAGTAGGACACAAAATGTGTTGGGAAGAGAGTAAAAGGGTAGTGTTTTGTATAAAACTTAAAATCTATGGTTATAATGACAAGATTCTTATGCAAATCTTGAGGTATTCACTAAGAAAAAAAAAATCCTACAATATATACACAAAAGATACAGAGAAAATAAACAAAGCAAATCACCACGCAAAAAAATATGATGAAACAACAAAGGAAGCTAGCAAGAGAGGAAGAAAGGAATGGAACCTCTTTAAAGAGGATAGAAAACAATAAATAAAATGGCAATAGTAAGTTTCTACCTAATAGGAATTCCTTTGAATGGAAACAGATTAAACTCTTCCACCAGAAGACAATGGATAACAAACTAAGATCCACTGCTATGCTATCAGAGACTCACTTCAGATTTAGGACACATGTAGGCTAAAAGTGAAGTAGGTAGGTGGCTTAAGTTACCCTATGCAAATGGTAACCAAAGAAAGCAGGGGTTGCTATATTTATATTAGACAAAATAGATAGTCAAAACTGTCTCTAGGGACAAAAAAGGGCCAACTGCATAAAAAGATAAAAACAGATATATTCCTAGACACATATGACCTATCAAAAATGAACCAAGAACCAAGAAAATAAGAAAGCTTGAAAAGACCAATAACAAATAAGGAAATTAAATCAGTAATCAAAAAATCTCCCAAAAAAGAAAAGCCTAGGACCAGATAGTTTCACATGTGAATTCTACCAGATATTCAAAGAATTAATACCAATCCTTCTTTCCAAAATAGAGGAGAGAACATCCAGCTCATTTTATAAGGCCAGCATCAAACTGACACTAAAATCAATCAATCAAACAAACAAAACACAAGAAAACTACAGGCCAATATCCCTGATGAACATAAATGCAAAAATCCTTAATACTGGCAAGCCAAATTCAATAGTACATTTAAAGGATCATAAACAATGAACAAATGGGATTTATGCCTGGTATTCAAGATTGGTTCAATATATGCAAAACAATGAGATATATTACATTAACAGAATGAAAGAAAAAGTGTACATGATCATCTCGATAGACAAAGTATTTGACAAAATGTACACGATCATCTCAATAGACAAAGTATTTGATAAAATTCAACATCCATTCATGATAAAAAAACACAACAAAATAGGTATAAAAGGAATTTACCTGAACACAATAAAGCCATATATAAAAATCCAATAGTGAATATAATCAATGTGGAAAAACTGAAAGCTCTTCCTCTAAGACCTGGCACAAGGCAAAGATAACCCTTTACTACTTCTAGCATTAGAAGTCCTAGCCAGACCAATTAGACAAGAAAAAGAAAAAATAAGGCATCTGAATCTAAAAAGAAGTAAAATTATGTTAGCAGATGACATGATCATAGATGTAGGAAACTCTAGACAACAATAAAAACAGTAACAGGGGTGCCTGGGTGGCTCAGTTGATTAAGCATCTGACTCTTGGTTTCAGCTTAGGTTGTGATCTCCAGATACTTAGATAGAGCCCTGCCGCAGCTCCACACTCAGTGCAGAGTCTGCTTAAGATTCTCTCCCTCTCTCTCCCTTTGCCCCTCCCCCCAATTTCACTTGCTCTCTCTCCCTCCTTTTTAGATTTGTTATCTAAAAATAACATCTTTTTAAAAAATAACAACAGGGTGCCTGGGGGGCTCAGTTGTTAAGCATCTGGCTTCGGCTCAGGTCATGATCCTGGAATCTCGGGATCAGGCCTTTCATCAGGCTCCCTGCTCCAAGGGAAGCCTGCTTCTCCCTCTCTCACTTCCCCTGCTTGTGTTCCCTCTCTAGTTGTGTTTCTCTCTGTGAAGTAAATAAATACAATCTTAAAAAAATAACAACAATAAAAACTGTTAGAACAAATAAAGCAATTCAGTAAAGTTGTGGACTACAAAATCAGCAAACCAAAATCAGTCACATCTCTATAAACAGAAATGAATTGTCTGAATAGAAAATTAAGAAACAATCTCATTACAATAAAATACTTAGAAATAAACTTAAAGAGGTGAGAAACTTGTACACTGAAAATTATAAAACACTGATGAAGGAAATTAAAGACACAGATAAATGGGAAGACATCCTATGTTCTTGGATTGAAAGAATATTATTAAAATGTCCACAGTACTCAAAGTGATCTAAAGACTCAATGCAATTCCTATCAAAACATTAGTCAATGCCACTCTTTACAGAAATAGAAAAATATCCTAAAATTAATATGAAACCATAAGAGACCCTGGATAGCCAAAGCAATCTTGGAGGAAAACAAAACAAACAGGGGAACACAGTTCCAGATTTCAAAATATATTACAAAGCTGCTACAGTAATCAAAACACAGCATTGCGCTGGCATGAAAACAAGAAAATGGATCAGTGGAACAGAACAGAGAGCCCAGAAATCAATACATACATATGGTCAACTGATCTTCAGGAAGTGTGCTTAAAACATACAATGGGGAAAGGATAGTTAACTTCAATAAACAGTTCTGGGAAAACTGGATATCCACATGCAGAAGGATGCAAGTGGTTCCTTATATCACACCATACAGAAGAATCAACTCAAAAGCAATTAAAGATTTAAATGTAAGACCTGAAATCAAACAAAACAAAATAAAAACAGAATAAAACATAGGGGAAAAGCTTCCTGACATTGGTCTGGAAATGATTTTTTGATATGACACCAAAAGCAAAGAAAACAAAAGCAAAAAGAGACAATTGGGATTACATCAAACTAAATATCTTCTGTACAGAACAGGAAACAATCAACAAAGTGAAAGGCAACCTAAGGAATGGGAGACAATAACTATAAGCCATATATCCAATAAGGAATTAATATCTAAATTTTATAGAAATTCATAAAATCCAATAGCAAAATTAAAAATGGGCAAAGGACCTGAATAGGCATTTCTCAAGACATACAAATAGTCAATAGGTATATAAAAAGGTGTTCAACATCACTAATCATCAGAGAAATGCAAGTCAAAACCACAATGAGATATCATCTTACACCTGTTAGAATAGCTATTAACAACATTAAAACCTAGTGTTGGAGATGATGTGGAGAAAGAGAATCCCCTGTACACTGATGAGAATATAAACTCATACAGACATTATATAAAACAGTATGGAGAGTCCTCAAAAAATTAAGTAAAATTATCATCTGATCCAACAATCCCACTTCTGGATACATATTCAAAGAAAATGAAATCAGTATCTCAGAGAGAGATCTATGCTCTCACATTCATTGCAGCACTATTTACAATAGCCTCGATACAGAAACAACCTAAATGCCCATCCATGGATGAATGGATAAAATACAATTACATACATACATGCATACAGACACATAGGAATATTATTTAACCTTAAAAAAGGAAACCCTGTCATTTGAGATAGCATGGATGAACATGGAGGACATTACGCTAAGTGAAATAAGCCAGACAGGAAGACAAAAAACTGCATGATCTCATGTATATGTGAAATCTAATATAATCCAACTCATAGAAGCAGAGAGTAGAATGGTGGTTCTCAAGAGCTGGAGGGAGAAGAAAATGGGGAAATGCTCAAAGGGGACAAAGTTTTGGTTATGTAAGATCAATATGTTGAAGATACAGTGTACATCTGTGTTACTATAATTAATACTGAGCAGTATACTTGAAATCTGCTGAAACAGTAGATCTTAAATATCCTCACCACAAAAAAGGAAGAATGGAAGAGAAGAAAGGACAGAAGGAAGGAAAGAAGAAATGAAGGAAATGAGGGAAGGTGGAAATAGTAACAATGTGAGGGGATGGATATGTCAATTAGCTTGTGATGATTATTTTGCAATTTATATGCTTATCAAGATATCAAATTGTACACCTTAAATATATACAATTTCTATTTGTCAAATATATCTCAATAAAGCTGAAGGGACTAAATGAGTTGTAAAGAAAAAAGTGTGTAAAAAGAAGACAATAAAGAACTTCACCAGGGACAATGGGTGCAACTTCAATCATAAAATTTAATTGTACATTCAAATTCCTCACCAAATTAAAAAATACATATATAAATACGGCATGTAAGCTCATGTTAAACATCATTAGTTACTAGGAATATACAAACTAACAGCAAAATAAGTCTTTACTACATGATCATTTGTAATAAAAAACCTGACTTCAATTTTGATGTTTGATTGCTAACAGCTTTCAAGCCCATCTTTTCCTATTCCCTTTCTGCCCCACAACTGGGAAAGCAGATTTAAAAACAAAAACACAAACAAAACAGGTGTTCCCAGCATTAGTGCCAGGGGGAAGTTTAAAGCACACAACCACAGCCCATCTATAGAAACCTTCACCCCAGCCCCACCCCTTAATTTCACTAAAACCCCAAGCCACTCTCCCTTTCTTGTTCTCTCAAGCTAATTCCAAAGCAGTTTAGGAAGGCTGCCCTGGTCTCCTCAGAAAGTCTTACGTGATAAACCTTTTCATACCTCCTTGGTCTGTGTGTGAAATCATCAGTCTTGAAATCCAAACCAAACTTTAGCTGGGGGCCCATCCTACCAGTACCAGATGACCAAGTCATCATTAGCGTGGTTAAAATAAGAAAGCCTGACTATATTAAATTTTGGTGGGGATGAGGAAGAATTGGAACCAACACATATAATGAGACAGTAACATACAACTCCTTTAGAAAATAATTTGATAGTTTTTTTTATAAAGCCAAATAGACATTGACCATATATGACCCATCAACTCTACTCTTAGTTATTTGCCCAAGGGAAAAGAAAGCATATATTCAAATAATGTTCAGAGCAGCTTTATTTATAATAGTCCCAAACTGGAAATGACCCAAATAGTTCATAAAATAGAATACTATCCAGTAATTAAAAAAAAAACTGAACAGGTAATAAATGTAAAAATATGGATGAATCTAAAAAAAAACTGTGCAGATTTAAAGATGAGTACATACTTAATTTCCCATTTATATAATTTCTACTTTCATATATCTACAGTAATAGAAAGTCGGAAGTTGTTGCCTGAAGACCACTTGGGAATGGAACAAAGGTGCTGGTGGTGTGGTGGAGAGACACAGAAAGAAGGGATTGTAAAGATGCAACATTGAACTTTTTGGAAATAATATATCCAGTATCTTGATTTTGGTGATGGGTTCATGCCTTTGTCAAAACTTATGAAATTTTACACTTAAGATATGTGCAGTGGTTTATATGAAAATTGTGCTTCAAATTAAAAAAAATTGAGTATTTCACTTTGAATACTTGTTGACAGAAAAGAATTCTAAGCATTGTGCTTTGGGTTATTTCTTGGATCTCTGTCCAATAATCATTCTAGGTATTCTTTTCAGTTTTCCCCCTTTTTATTCTTTTTCTGAATCCTGTCTTCCTCTTTCTTGGCTTACTCCCCCATGTTATAGAAGACATCCTTGAGGGGTACCGTGAGAAAGGACACTTCTGTAAAATTATCTCAACGGTATTTATACGACAGCTTGCCTAGGCATAGAATTTCAGGTTAGAATTCCTTTTCCATCAGAACTTGGAAGGCATTAGCAATTACCTTGTTTCCCTTGCTACTTTTTTAAAAAATTAAAGCTATTCTTATTCCTGATAATATTCCTTTGTAGGTACATTGTTTTTTGTACTCATCTTTCCTTTTTCTTCACTCTCCACCTCTCTGGAAGCCTGTTCCATCAAAGTTTATGATAATGTGCTTTAGGATGAGTTTATTTATCCATTTTGCTGGTCACTCAGCAAACACCTTCAACCTGAAAACTTATATCCTTCGACTTGGGCACATTTTCTTAATGATTTTTTTCCCCTCTTTTTTTTCCTTTCTCTTAATGGAAGTTCTACTCTTCAGGTTCCAGACCTACTGCTTTTGCTTTTAATTTTCTTACCTTTTCTGTTTTTTTGTTTTTTAAATCTTCCTGGGCAATTTCCTTAACTCTGTCTGCCAACCCTTATATTGAGTTTTTAAATTCCATTAGATTTCCATTTTAAAGGTTTTCTGTAGTGTTTATATGTCTATTTATCATTCTGCTCTTTCATGGATGCATACATTCACTTGTTTTGACAAGCATCTTAGGCAACGTTTCTATCTTTCAGTTCTTTCCTCCTGGATGAGTATATTCTATAAATCAGTTTTGGTTTCTTCCACTTAAGAAATGCTTCTCAGATACCTTTTGTATTATTTTCCTACGGCCAAATTACTGCAAACTTACTGGCTTAAAGAAGCACAACTGTAGAGGTCAGCAGTCCTATAACCAGTGTGTTGGCAGAGCTGCATTCCTTGTGGAGGCTCTAGAAGAAAATCCATTTGTTTTTTCCAGCTTCTAGAAGCTACCTACACTTCTTGGCTCACAGCCTCTTCCTCCATCTTCGAAGCCAGCAGTGTATCATGTTCAAATGCCTCTGACTGCATCATCACATCTTCTTCCCTTCCTCTGGCCTCCTCTCTCCCTCTATTAAGGGATTGGGCCAACCTTGGATCATATTAGGCCCACCCAGATAATCCAGAATAATCTTCCCATCTCAGACCTTTAACTTAATCATATCAGCAAAGTCCTTTTACATAATCAGTTTCTGGAGATTAGAATGCAGATACAGCTGGGGCCATTATATGGCCTACCACATCTAGTAACCTTTGTTTACCCACCTATTCAATCTTCATCTTTATACTGCTGGTCCTGAACATAGATTATTTACAACATAAGATAATTAACTTTCACAAAAAAAAAGAGAGAGAAATTGATTTTCCCAAATGTATTTTCTGTCACTGTATAACAAATGACCACCAATTTAGCAGTTTAAAACACTGTATTTATTTTCTCACAGTTTCTGTGGCTGGGCGTTTGGAGCTGATTTAACTGGTCTTCTGCTCAGGGTCTCAGAAAGCTCTATAAAGGTCTCACCTGAGGCTTGGGGGGGGGGGGAAGGCTCTTAAAAGCTTATTCATTCCTTATCTCACAGTCTTTTCTTGTCTGCCACTGAAGGCCCTGATTTCTTGCTGGTTGTTGGCAGGGGACAGCTTACAGCTCTCAGAAGTCATCTTTAGGTCCCAGCCAGGTGGCCATCCACAACACAGCAGCATACTTCTTCAAAGCCTGCAGGAATCTCTCTCCAGTCAACAGAAGGATCTTAGATCGTATAACATAATCACAGGCATGATGTGACCATCACCTGTGACATTTAATGCAACCCAACCAAGAGAATGAGTATTCCATCCTATTCACAAGTCTGATCACACTCAAGGACACAGGGTTATAGAAGGTATATATGCCAGGGGGGTGGGAATCCTGGGAGCCACAACGGAATTCTGCCTACAACATCATGTATTAATTTTGAATCTTTCTTTTAGAAAAAGAAGTTTAAAGATTTAAATGGTCATAAACTTGGTACTGTTTTTATATCTTAACGCATTTAAAATCATGGGCTACAATGTGTGTGTGGTGGGGGTTTGGGGGAAGAAAGTAATTTATTGATTACCAAATATATGCCAGGTAGGGTGCTAGATTCCTTTACTTTATAGTTTACTTCCTGTCTCAAAAAAGAACAGTATTTGAACCACAGAGGCACTTAAAAAAAAAAGCATATAGTCAAATCAATTATTAGCATGTTCAGAGAAAAAAAATTAGACAATGATAGTAACCGTCATTAAGTTGAAAGGCTAAAACTAGTACTTCCAAATTTTCCTAAATGAGTGACTGAGCATGCTTTTGATGGTTTTGGAAAACAAATACTCCCCATTTCCCAGAGTAATGAACTTTTTTTTCTTTTTAAAGCAAAACAGATTTTAGTTGCTCAGGATTTAAAACAGACTGTAGCTTATGTAACTAAATTTAATGATCTAAAATACCTTTTCCTAAATCATGCCGGACAGATTTTATTAATCTATGAATAAAATTTACTCCAGGATGGCACTGCACGTATTTAATCACAGTCAAATCTTTCTTCATCTAAAAGATCAAATACAGCTAATATTGCGTGGAAAATAAAAACTACAAAGGACTTCAGAATTAAGAAACATTTCAGACCTTATTTAAATTCAAATATTGTTTAACCCGACTTTCATCCTGGGGCATCAAGGGCAAGTTTAAAGTACAGTCTTTGTGCAGAGCAATCAAGATAAAAACATCAAATAATTTCAGTTTTCACCAAAACAGTTTTATTAAATATTTAAAGACCTGTATGAAAGTCTCTGGCAATACAGTAATGTTAGAGTATATGCAGCAAATCATAAACACAAGTTGAAAACCAACTCAAAATAATGATGGTTATTTTTAATTGCTAATTCTGTTACCTATGAAAACACAGGCTGATAAGATAGCTGAAAACAACAAATATGAAATGGCCAAACATCAGAAAACGAACTGACTCATGATAATATAGAACGCCTAAATTATTTCACTGATGTAAAAATGCAAAGAAATGTTTGCGTTCATGTTTACATTATTACCATTTTATCATGATAATAACATATGCTTGAAGTTCAAAAGAAAATTTCTCCTTATAAAATCATAAAAATCTTTTAAGAAGCATTTTGGCCAAAAATGCCTCATTCTTGGTCTCAACCCAGAGAAATATTTTGGAAAACTGGAAGAGAAAGTATTTCATAGTTGCCTGAGGTGTCTCAAGATGGTTGGAAAAAGAAGATATTTTCCCCATTCTTATTTGGGCATTTTGCACGCATTCACACATGGCATAAATTTAAACTTTGAACTGGCATGTACAAAATCCTGTATGAGGAAATCACAGTCCAGAAATAACCACAGTCCAGAAATAAAAGCAATTTCTGAAACACGGCACGAAACAGCATTTGCAGTGTCCTGTTTCCTTACTGATGAATTAGGTATTCACTGCAGACGGGTGTTCACACTGTTACTGAAAGCCCAGCTCAACACATGTTGGTATGTGAGACAGTATTTAAGCTCCTTAAAGGAAGCATTTGAAATGAATAGTATTTATCATTTCTCTAAGGTTAAAAATACACAAATACACACACACACACACACAAACACGGGGATGGGAAGCTGGAATCACAAAGAATTCAATGCAGTGGCACACTAGGTAATAAACACCAACTCTGATCACTAAAAAGGTGGGCAAAACTGAGAGCAGTTACTTGAAAGCACCCAAATGCCAACAAGGCAGTGAAGTACAGGGCAGTGGAGAAGCAAGCATACGCAGGTAAGCCCAGCATCTGGGGCTACTATTCCCATAGGGATATCTGCTGATGAGGTAAGCTGAGCAGAAAGACTCACAGGAAAAGGGACAAAACTGAAGTTCAGGGCTTAGCAAGGACGAAGGACTCCAGTAAAGGCTGCTTTGGCTCCGGATGGGGACACGCTCTGAGAGTAGAGAGTAACTAGAATCAGCAACTGAAACCAACTTCAAAATCTCAAGCCCTTTCTTGATGAAAGTGACTCAAGATCCTAAGTACCCTTACCTGCCTTCTAAAAGCAAAACTAAATCAGCTCTGAAGGAAGACACCAACCTCCCAGAAATAATCTCTGCTCTCTTTCACATACAATGTCAACACACAAAGTAACAACCAGGTGTGCTAGGAGAGAAATCAATATCATGAAAAATAGAGAAACACAGGGCAGCAGATATCCAATTATCATGCACAGACTTTAAAGTGAATGTTTAATACAAGAGAAGCAGACAAGACTGAGAATTTTGTCTGAAAATTAGAAAAAAAATTCAAAGTACCAAGTGGATATTCTAGAACTGGGAAAAAAGCAAAGCAAGAAACTACTGAAAATGATAATTCAGAGAATGGGTTTCAAATATTAGGCACAGCTTAAGGAAAAAAAAAAGTCAACTGTTACACAGTTTCAGAAAGAAATATTCAGCATGAAGACAGGGAAAAGGACAGAAGATACAGAATAAAATATGGTTGGAAGTTTTCTAAAACTGACAAAAGTAACTTTTAGGTCATTAAGTTAATGCTGAACAACTCCACAGCACATAATCATTATGTGCTGACATAATCCGCACAATCCATGATGTGGGAAACTTCTTATGACAAACCATTATCTTTAATAAATTACAAGGAAAAAGAGAGATGGAACAGAAATCTAAAGATTAAAGAGACTTCAGAAGCTGACCGACCAATCACAGTCTGTGGACAGTAACTGGATTGTGACTCAAAACAAATGTCCTTGAGAAAAAAACAACTGTGAGATCTGTAAGACAACTTGAACACTAATTGGATGTGATGAGACTAAAGAATTACTGTTTTTCCTTGTTCCATGTAGATTTAATAATGGTGATTGTGTTAGAAGAGTATCTTTTGGAGAAACATTTACAGATGAAACAGAATGACTGAAATTTGCTTAATACAAAAGAGGCAAGTAACAGGGTTATAAGTTAAACAAAATTTGCCATAAGTGTTGAAATATGTGACAGATTCATGCAAATTCCTTGTGCTTTCCAGTTTACTTTGTTCAAAATTCTTCACAATAAAGTTTATACAATTAGTACACCTGATCATCTTTACTATTTATATGTGCATTTTAGTTGCTTCTGTGATCTTTGTCTTTGTTTTTGCCTATTGTAGATTTGTAGATCTTACGTATTATAAAAATCAGCCCTTTCTCATTAGTTAACACAATTCTTCATTTTGTTTAGTGAAGCTTCCATTTTAAAGTAGTCAAATTTATCAATACATTTTTTTATCAGTGCACATCATACTTGAAAAAACATACTTTCCTACTTTACACTTATAATGTTCATCCAGGCTGCTTTTAGTACTTTATGATTTCACTTTTTCCACTCCACATTTAAATCCCAACTCATATGGAATTTATAAGAGTAAGAATAGGAACAAACTATTTTTTTTTTCTCGATAGCTATCGGCTGTCCTAACACAAATTATTAAATAACCCATGTTCCTACTGATCTGAAATGCTGCACTTAGGTTACTGAATTCCCACATATATCCTGAATCTGTTTCTGGGCTGTTTCACTGACTTGTCTATCACAAACCAGCAGTATTCTGTTTCACTTACTTATGTCTTATATTGCAATAAGTTATCTACCAAATTAAAAAAATTTCTCCTAGCTATTCTTATATGATTATTCTTTGAGATATACATCTGATGACTTTCACATTTAAAAATCCTTATAGTAACTTTAATTGACTGCATCATTAATTGATAAATTTGAGTAAAACTGTTACCTTTATACTAAGCCTTTCTAGTCAAGAACAAAAATTATTTTTCCCAGTAATTCAAACCTTTCCTATCTCTTAGTAAGCAGTGTGTCTTGATTTACAGTGCCTGGTACAGAGTAAACATGGTTACTGAATGACTACTGAACCAGTATTTGGGGATTAAGCGTCATTATTAGAGAAGTCTGAAAACATTAAGAAATAAGTGGAGCTTATAAACAGAATACTCTTTGGACGCTACAGAAAAAATCCTAATTAAAACCTTTAAACAGTATTTTTTTTTGCATACCTGTACAAAAATTTTCAGATATTCAGAATGACCTTAAGTACAATTCCAACGTATTCTGAGAATCACAATTACACACACATAATTTCACATTCATTTACTGTAACACATACTCTCTTAAATCCTACTCATTTGAAAATTAATGGTTTAAAGGGGAGATAGAAGAGGGAAATCATTAGGTTAAAAAACAAGCTACCAGATTATTGCATTAAATTAGGAGACATACTCAAGACATGAATTATGCTAATGGCAAAAGGAATAGAAAAAGATTAACTAAAGAAACCAGAAAAAAAAAAGCAGTCTAAAAGGATCCTAGCATTTGAGCTGAGAGGCAGAGAATAATGGCACTAACCACAGAAATAAGCAAACTATGAGGTCAGTCAATTTTAAGGAAGAAGATAATCTTAACTTAATGCAGGCTGAACTGGAGGTGAGAGGATCAACAGGACACAAAGTCCAGTGCACAATCAAGATCAAGTACTAGCAGGTGGGACTAAGACAGTACTCTGTCTTGTCATATGCCCAGAAGTGACGATGAAGCTATGGAAATCAATGTTTTCTGAAAACTGTTTATTTGAACCCATCTTACTGGTTAACAAAAGATAAGCGAAGTGCTACTGCTCACCATTATTCTAAATGTAGTTACTCCTTAAAAAAAAAAAAAAGAGGAGGTAAATGATGGTGTACTTGGGTGGCTCAGTCCATTAAGACTGAGTCGAGTAAGACAGACCTGCCTTCAGCTCAGGTCATGATCCCAGGGTATGGGATCAAGTCTCCATCTGGTTCCCTGCTCAGGGGGAGTCTGCTTCTCTCTTTCTCCCTCTACCCCTCCCCCCACTCATGTGCACTCTCTTAATCTTTAAAAAGGTGAATGAAAATAAATAAAATATAAAAATACGCAAAAAGGGGTGCCTGGGTGGCTCAGTTGGTTAAGCGACTGCCTTCAGCTCAGGTCATGATTCCGGAGACCCGGGATTGAGTCCCGCATCGGGCTCCCTGCTCGGCAGGAAGCCTGCTTCTCCCTCTCTCGCTCCCCCTGCTTGTGTTCCCTCTCTGGCTGTGTTTCTCTCTGTCAAATAAATAAAAAAATCTAAAAAAAAAAAAATACGCAAAAGGTATTATGGCTCTCTTTTCAAAAAACTCTATTACATAAAGTTAAAGAAAATATTGATAACTGAATTTTATAATCAGTAATGCCAAGAAATCAAGTAGGTTTCCAAAGATATTTACTATTGGGTCTATTAGAGAATGGGAAGAAGGGGATTTGAAGGGATATTATCAAATAAATCATTAACAAACAGCCCTTCTAAATCACCAAAATTAACTGTTAATGAAGAATATCAAGGTGAAGCTTGGCTCAAATGTTGGAATCCTTTTAGACTCTTCTCCCCATGGTTTGGTTAATCTTTTTCTATTTCTGTTGCCATTAGCAACTAATGTTGAATGAGCTAATGTTGCCATTTGTTCATGTTTTGATTACTTCACCTAATTTAGGTGAAGCCTGTGCAAGTTTTACATTGATATGTGTATTTATAGAATTATAATACACATTTTAGATGGAATAAAAAAACAGGCTTTGAGTTTCAATTTCTATCTCATGACATCAGTCAGCTTCATAATCCATCTTTTACTGTTAATTTGTGGGCCCGAGAACATGTCAGTTTGCTACTTTACACCACTCTCCAAGTCCACGTGTAAATTCACCAAAGATTAATTAAAACCCTAATCATTAAGCTGCATTAATCTAAGACAAATACCAGTAACTTTGTAACAGGAAAAGCTTCAAAAATGTAAGACTTTCACTGTACCTACCAATTTAACAAGTTAAAGAATTTTGGTAACCCAGAACATAACACAGACCTGATTTGTAATCTTGTCATTAATGTGAAGTCATGTTATTTGACAGCATCCATCACAGTAAGTTTTCAATCTATAACCTATATATTTTGTTAATTTTGCCCTGGCCTATTCCAAACTAGGTGCTTTGCCATACTATTTTGTTCAAATTAAACTCAAAAAAAAAAAATCTATAACCCATATTTTTTGTTGATTTTGCCTTGGCCTATTCTACATTACATATATTGCCATGCTATACTGGCTTCAAAGTATAACATTTATTATTCAAGTTGACTCTTTCGAATACCCTTTTTAAAAATGTTTTAGCACTATGTGCTAACAGCTTCAAAACTTTACCATAGGAGGAAGTTTAAGGGCATTTATCTAAGAATAGACAGAGAAAGTGAATGCCTTTAATCTAGCTTTGACTCCGTTGAATTCTTAAAGGTGGGCAGAATACATATACCACAGATAACAAAGAACAGTGTATTTTTAAATAATTTGTGGTGACTTTACATATCCTGTATTATACAAATTACAGATTAAAGATTCTATCTAAAACAGACATTTTCTGGGAGTTGCTCCATGGGAATTCCAAAGGAACACTGTAATGTTTATATTCTTTGGAATATGTATTCACAAGTAAATGAACTCTGTATGAAACCAAAATAAGCGTTTCAAGTATTTAAAATAAAATTTCCAACATCATCCTGAGGTGAAAAGTGATTTTTGGTTTTTGCCTTCATTCCAAGGATATATTACAAAGATTTTTCATTAATAAGGCTTTACATGAAATTGTGTGTCATGACCTGATATTTCCTGATAATAACTTTACAAACTACTTAAACCTTACTTCCTTATTAAAGATTAAGAAGAATGATTCCTCTGAAGCAAATGGGGGTCAGCTTCTGGATCTTTACGGATAATTTAACAGCCAAGTTTTATCTAATTTGATGAGATCCATGGAACTCAAATTTGCAAAAAAGGAGCAGTGATCTAAAACTTCTTGGTATAAACACATTAATCGTCTAAAAGCACCACCTTTTTATTATTTTTACACAAAAACCTGCCATTGGCAGTTCTTCATGATCTCTGATCTCACCCAACCTTAACTCAAATTCTGAATGTCATGTTAAAAACTATATCCCAACCCCCCCAAACTGCCAGTTCTCCAAATAACACTTCTCTCTTCCTGACTCTTCCTCAGGCTGTCCTGCTTTTTCCGAAACAATAAGCCCTATGCCCCGCACTGTCTACCTATGGTTTCAAGATCTGCCAATGCTATTCATCAATGAAGCTTTCTGGGATCATCTCAGGCAAAAATGATTTATTCATTTCTATGGCATTTTGAATGTTGCACTCCTACAAGGTTTCCCGAAGGGACTGAACAGAGACCTGAGGACAGCTACTCACCAACTGAATGCCAAACTCTGGCAAGTGCAGAGGTGTGGCTGCTTGATTGCTCCTCCTGCTAGCTTTGCTACCGTTGTTCCCTGTGTAGGCTTAAAAGACACAAGCAAATAGTAGCTTTTTCCTACTGTGGTACCAGCAAGCTGTAATGAATTGAACAGAACTCTACTTTAAAGGCCAAGGACTTTAAAAGAAAGGGGGGGGGGTGCCTGAGTGGCTCAGTTGGTTAAGCGAATGCCTTCAGCTCAGGTCATGATCCCGGAGACATGGGATCGTGTCCCACATCGGGCTCCCTGCTCAGCAGGAAGCCTGCTTCTCCCTCTCTCACCCCCTCCCCCCCGCTTGTGTTCCTTCTCTGGCTGTGTTTATATCAAATAAATAAAATCTTTAAAATAAAAAGTAAAGGCCAAGGAATTTCTAGGAACATGATGTAACTTGAAACAATTTTAATTCTGTTCTCACCTGACTACAGCCCCTGAGCAAAAGGAAGAGGCTTGTAGTAATGACAGCAGGAAGTCCTACTTCGACTGTATTTTCTCTTCTCCTCTATGATCCCTAAGATCTGTGAATGAGAGAGATTACAGATTTTTTTCTTACAATGCCTCTGGCCATTCTCTAATTTCCTAAGGATTGGTCGTAACTCCAGGAATTATACTAGTGGGCCATAAATTCGGAACAATGTAGGAGTGAAATCGATCTGATCTAGGTAGGCTCATATCCAAATTCTTTCACATACCGATTATAGATAGGCTACTCAATGGAAGCTTAACAACAAAGAACTAGAAAAGAAAAACCCTGAACAAAGCTTTCTCTTGACCTTTTTGCTGCAATCAGTAAGAAGTGGCAATGACAAGTGCAGATTGTCTCTAATATGTAATAAAAACCACGTTTTAAAAATCTGGGAGGTGATAGAACATATGAGAAAATATGAAATTTGTTTGTAGTCTATATTCAGTTGACTACAACTAAAACTTTAGATTAAAAGATCTTTGTAGGGGCGCCTGGATGGATCAGTCGTTAAGCGTCTGCCTTCGGCTCAGGTCATGATCCCGATGTCCCGGGATCAAGCCCTGCATCAGGCTGCCTGCTTGGCGGGAAGCCTGTTTCTCCCTCTCTTGCTCCCTCTGCTTGTGTTCCCTCTCTAGCTGTGTTTCTCTCTGTCAAATAAACAAAATCTTAATAAATAAATACATAAAAAGATCTTTATAGATTAAAATACATCACATAATTTAATCTCAGCCTGAAAAGTAACACAAGCCTACAGTGTCCAAGATGTTCCATAGATTACCAACAACAACAACAACAAAAATGCCAACACACATTTGATGTGCCTAAACGATCATTTTAGACTTAAGACCAACCTAGAAAAGAAAACATCCGATCAAGTGTCTGGAATCACTTCATTTAGAATCTCTAATAATTATGTTTTTTTAACCTCTTTTTAATTCTTAGTACAGATTCTAGCCCAACAGAATCAACCTAATTAAAGAAGAAATGAAAATGGCTTTTCAAAGAACTGTATAAAAGAACACTGCTACTTGTTTGTATAAAAGAACGCCATATACATATAATGAAAGAATACGGATACTTATCTGTTGGTTTCAGATGTGAAATCAAAACAGCAGAGCCACATGAGGGTAGAACTCCGTTGTCTCATAATAATCCTATTAGTGAGTCCCCCAAATATCCCAAGCAGAGCTCATTAGAGTTTCTGACCTAAAATTTTTTTGAAAACCACTATAAACTGAGAATCTGAATTCTGGGTAGCAAGAATGATGCTATAGACCACAAAAAATAAAAGCGTGTAACACATATAATTTGTCAGACTCTTAGCACTTTCCTATGTACCTCGAGTAATTGTAGGCACTAATTATTGTCCCCCTTTTACAGAGAAAACAACAGGGGCCCTGAGAGGCTGAGTAATTTACCAGGAATCCAGTCTAGCTCAAGTCCCCTGTTTTCAATCACTACTCTACTGCTTTCTAAAACTGAAAGTTACTCCACAGGGAAGGTATGGAAATTATATTTCAATACATATCTGTTTTGAGCAGGAAGAAAGAAGGTTTCAAAAGATAAGAATACTGCAAATATCATAGAGTAAAAAATTGGGTTTTATTTTTGAAAACAGAAAAAGTACCTAACATTCTAGAAGACAATGTACCAATATTTTTTTTATATGTCTGGCTTAGAAAATACCTAGAATGTACTGAAATGTCCGCATTCATATCTTTTAAAAACATGAACATTTCTGGAAATGTTTTAATTTATATATGAAATAAAACAGGAACACCTGTTTTAATTTATATGTGAATACGAGTACTTTGCTTGAAGAATATAAAAATACATACTAAAGAGTAATAGCACATTCTGAATCTTTATTGTATTCACTGACTACATATGTACATACCCAAAAGTCGTTTTAAATGATTTCCATCGGGGCCTAATGCAGATATCAATAATGGTTTGATTCTAAAACTGATTTTTACCACAAGGGTATCCCAATCCTCTGTCACTTACTCCTTGTGTCAGATGTTCTAAGTGTCGGTGGATCTGAGGCTTATCAGACTGAAAACTCCCAGAATTTCAGACCAGAAAGAGGCCCAGTGAGATCCCGAGAAGAGACATCAGATGATGGTGGGTATTGGCGAGAGTCTCCCACCAGTTCTCCAGGAGGTCCAAAGAGCAAGTTCTCGGGGAAAACCAGTTCGTAAAGCAAAGGAGGAGCCACTATGCCTGAGTACTAACTGTTCTTTTCCCATTGGTATTTGCGTCATTTTCTGAACTGCTCCTTTTTATGGATTCCAGCAAATTTTTAATTCTTTCACTTGCAGGCTTCTTCCTTTTCTTCTTGGCAAGAGACACAGTACTTACCACAGAGGGCAGCAGCAGCGCTGCTAGCCCCCAGGGCTGATTACTTGATGGGGAAGGGCGATCTTTATCTTCTTGACTTAAAATCCAGGCACTTTCTCTGGCCAGATCTACAAATTTTTGTAGCTGGCTTTGATTTACATTTTTGCTGATGTTGAGAGAAGTTTCAAAAGGATTCTGAATGTGCAGTGGAGAAGACTCAGGTTTGTTTTGTTCCCTTCCCTATAGATTATTATAAGGAAGAAAAAATGTATAAATATATGAAAGGCTTGGCTTTAAGAACAATTTAGTTTAATAAAATGTCAAAAACAGGGAAAATCCCAGCATTTACTTTACAGAGTAAAGAACTGCTTTCCTAAGAGAACTGGGTATGGATGCATGTTATGTATTTGTGTGTATGTGTATGTGTGTGTGCATAGGTACTTCTGACTGATTTTTTTTTTTTTACCACGGTAGTTCTGCAATTATTCTTTAGAGAAAAATAAACTGGGTTTATGAACTATGGATGATGATGCACAGAGGAGTTATCTAGACTAAATCAACAGAAGTGTTTTTAAAGTATCAACTTTGACCTAAGAGGATAAAGTGAGGATGGGGAAAAAAAATGAAAAAGAGAAAATAAAATAAAAACACACATAGTTTTGAGACTTGCTAAAACCATAACAGAAGCACACAAAATGAAAATCCTTAAATTAAATTTACATAAACAATTAATTAATGTTTCTCAAGAATAAAGTCAGAAAGGAAGAGAAGGAACAAAGATTATTCATTATTCATTATTAAAACATAAGTTTTCTATTACATTCCTAAAGTTCCAACTTATATATAAGGCTCAGGTAAGATGGCATCTCATAGAAATAAAAAGAAAAGCTAAAGCTGTGATTGATATGACCAGCAGTGATGCATTAGCATAATCTTGTCTTTCAAATGCTATCACATGTATTACTAAAATATTAACAAAACAAAATGGCCAAGATCCTCCAAGGTGAGCAGCACCTCTTTATTCCCTAACTACTCTCCTGCCCTGCCCAGCAGGGATCCTGCATTTCCATCATCTCTGATGTGTAGGGGTAAGGGGACAAAAAGGATAAGGAACTTCAAGTGATCAGTGACCTTTTTCTCACATAGAATCTAATGCCTTATTATTAGCTTGCACTCCAGAGCTCTGTGGCCCCTCCTTCTCCCTTCTCCACACTTTTTATTCTTGCTGTTATTGAACAAAATCTCCAGGAGCGGGAGAGGCAAGAATGAAAAAAGGAAGAGTTGAGTAAAACAACAAGAGAGTATCTGATTCCATGTTTTATGTAGCCAATCTTAGAATGGTTGTAACCAAGTACCCAAGTGCTAAACAGAATAAACCTAAACAGAGAGCTGTCTCAAGTATCCCCTATTTGGTAACAAATTTTGTCTAGGATTCTGCTCGGATATTCTTTCTTTCTTTCTTTTTTTTTTTTAAGTCTATTATTGTAGCTACTCCTAAGAACCCAAATCATAAATTCATTTGCCCAAATAAATTTAGAGCTCAAATTGAGAGAATCACTAAAATCAATAAGGCTGTGTATCCTACTTCTTCAATAAACACAAAAGCAATTTAATAAGAACAGTATATAAAATTATGTTTTCCAGAAAATTTTTCAGAATTTATTCCACATGCTGAAGGATGCAGTATTAGGATGCTGAAAAAAGCTGGCTTTTGCTCTTCCAAATAACTAGACAATTGATCTTACACAGCTCCTCTAGACATCAATTTCCTCGTTAGTATCTATTATGGTGGAGCTGAAACACACTAAGACATTACAGTGCTTTTGAAAACTAATTAAATACTACTACAGCAGACCAGTTAGTCATCAAATATTAAAATACTATTTACCTGTCGAATGTTTATGGAATTTTTATTGAAAGCGAAATTGCCAAAATATTCAAAAAATTCTTTCAGTAGTGATTCTGTAAGAAAATAAAACAAAAATAAGAGGAAAGTCTGTTTCAATTAAAAACAAATGAAAAGAAAAAAAACACCTACCTAGTGTTTCTGTGTTTCCTGAAGGTTTAATTCTATTCAAGTCACGAATAAATGTACAGTTGTGGCCTTCTATTACGCATTTATCTTCTGCACCTTCAAAAAAAGAAATGGAAAGTATTTCACATTTCAAAGATACTGCCTACTTCAGAAAAGGAATCTATACATAACTAAATCAAAGTTTTAGATTAATGTGTCCTTTTATTAGTGTTATACATATTTACAATAAATAGGATTTAAAACTCCTTACCAAAAAGATTTGAGACTGATTACAGTACAATGAAATTAGCATTACATTTTTTTTTTTAGCATACCACAATTGTCTATGACAACCCAGCAATTCTTAATCTATCTTTTGAGGTTATCAGTTTTTCAGTTATAAATAAATGAAAATATAAGTAGTTCCCATCCTTTACCAACTCAAATGGTGGCACTATCTTTGACCAAAATATTTCATTTATTCTCCACTTCCATCCTTATCACCCTTTCATGCATATATTAGCAACAATTCATCCATGACACAAACTGAATACTCTAATAAGAGTTTTGAAGAATTTCTGGTGTTTTCTAAAATGCAGTATTCTCGCAACTAGAATTCACTACCACAAAGTAAACAGCACCCTAGACTTAAGAATTCGCCTTTTCTAACAGTATCTGTATCTTCAGAAGGAACCATTCCCTTCATGATAAATATACAGCCAGCATGAAATTCCTCACCCATTCTAATCTCCCTGCCACTGTATAATAAGCAAATTCTCACTCTTCAAAAATCAAATTAACGTCCACCTCATCTGAAACCATTTCCAAACTCCAAGTTGGCCATCCTCCATTAGTTATTTCACACCCCATGAGCACTTATCTGACTGCATTGTGATTGTGTATGCATACTGCCCATTCCCCTACCCCAGTCTGGGATTACAAATGTCACTGTCCCACTCACTATTCCCCCTCTCCACATCCAGTCTAGCCACAAGTGTCTTGTATACAACAGGCACATAACCAATAATCTGAATGATCAATTATATTTTGAATGCTATAATCCCCAACAGTGGGATTAAATATAGACATCAGAAAGAGACAAATAACGGTCTTTCAAATTTTTGTCTCCCTTTTTTTGTGGTTTTGGTATTTTTTGTTAAGACCTGGGTTATGAATAGAATTTCTCAAAAATTACTCTAGATCCTAACATATTAATTTTATGTATTTTTATTTAGAGAGGGAGAGAAAGAACATGCGATGGTGAGAGGGTGAGGGGAAGCAGACTCTGCGTTGAGCACAGAGCCTTATATGAGGTTCAATCCCAGGACCCTGAGAACACAACATGAGGGGAAACCAAGAGTCAGATGCTTAAGTAACTGAGCTACACAGGCTCCCTACACACTAATTTTAATAGCAAACTTTATGTCCTCTATTATATATCTTAAAGCACCCTGAAGAACTTATACTCAGTTACACTTAGATCTATTTTCTCTAAAGATTTTATTTATTTATTTGAGAAAGGAGGAGAGAGAGCGAGAGAGCACGTGCATGAGCAGGGGAAAGAGAAGAGGGACATCCTTGATTTCTGACTGTGGAGTATGATGCTCCGCTCAATCCCAGAATCCTGAGATCATGACCTGAGCTGAAGTCAGATGGTTAACCAACTAGCCACGCCAACACTCCACACTTAGATCTCTTTCTTATGGGACTCAGACACATGTCTTACTCTTTCAAATTACCAACAGTTTTCTTTTTTTCTCTAAAGATTTTATTTGACAGAGAGAAACACAGCTAGAGAGGGTACACAAGCAGAGGGAGTGAGAGAGGGAGAAGCAGGCTTCCCAATGAGGGGCTGGATCCTGGGACTCCGGGATCGTGACCTGAGCCGAAGGCAGACGCTTAAGGACTGAGCCACCCAGGCGCCCCCAACAGTTTTATTTCTTGTGACACAGTTCCAGTTCTTTTAGCTGTTATGTCTCTTTTCAGGAACATAGTTCCAATTAAAGCATTACTATCATAGAAAAATGAGATCCACATTAAAATATTTCCAGAACCGTGCAATAATGAAAAACTGACGGTCTCTGTGACTGCTATTCTTCACTAAAAGAGTTTTTAACAGAAAGCATTAAAACTTAAAGGAAAAGTAAAAAGGATCCACTGATTTAAGATAGGGCCATTTTTGTTTTTTTTTCAAAGTTCCTACTGCATTCAAAGCTAGCAGCTTGGCCGTCAAGTCTTTCCCCTCCTACCGGAGCCCCCCATGTAGTCTACGTATGCCCAGACAACATCTACACAGTCCAGTATAATAGCCACCAGCCACACATGACTATTAAAATAAAAAATTCATTTCCTCAGTCACACTAATCATACTTTAAGTCTAAAAGCCAAAAGTGGCCAATGCCTACCCTACTACATACAATATGGATTTGGAACACTTCTATCATCAGAGAAAGTTCTACTGGATAGTGCTCCAAGAGAAAAATGATTCTCAGCCCATTCAGGCATATGAACCCTACCACTACTAGTTTAAACCTGTGGCACTCTTTTCTTAAATGTACTGTATGATACAATGACAAAAATTTGTAACTAAATACAAACTCTCGGTCATGAGGAAGAGTCAGGTAAGCACCTTAGTTAACTCATATATTAGGAGCTTGATGACACATTCTTCCACCCTCATCTTAAATGAACTTAGAAACTATGAAAAAGTAAGGTTATGTATTTATT
Organism: Spilogale gracilis; assembly: GCA_004023965.1. Lineage (NCBI taxonomy): Eukaryota > Metazoa > Chordata > Mammalia > Carnivora > Mephitidae > Spilogale > Spilogale gracilis. Next base: position 41,770 of record PITA01015976.1, read on the forward strand.
AAATTTGATTTCCCTGCTTCCTTTGGAAACCTTAGAGCTTCATGGATTGGTACATCCATAACTCTTTTTCAGCACAGTACACGTGACAAATGAAATTCACTGAGTAATGTTCTCAGAGACAACCAGGAACTAATATCCACACTACAGTAATTCATAATTAGTCACAGAGATCCCTACTGGCACTCTTAATAGATTACTGAGGGGCTGCCGTACAGATAATCATGTCTATGGGTTGTATAATTATTTAGGCTAATCTTTCCAGTCAAAAGAATAAAATTTACACTATGCCAGCTACGTGCATGTCTCGTAAGTCACTTAAAGTTGACAGGCACATATGTAAGGGGCGTAACAGGAATAAAGCTCATATGAAGGCTTACTATTTCTTTGATAACGAATTTTTTATGATGTCCCATTTTTATAAAAGGAGCTTACTGGAACAAAAATCGAATAGCTAAAAACCGTAACTATATTCAGCTTCTAGTATAACTATTAACGGTCCAAACATTCCAGTGTGCCATGGATCAGTAGTGATTAAATGGGAGAAGCAAACAGGTGATCCCTGCTGTACTAATTACTGCAGACTGTTTAATTTAAGGGGGCAGAGGTGCCATATGCTTAGACACATTGCCATTTTGTTTCCTTCTAACCTACCCAGCCAGAATGCTTTCTGAAATGCCCATCCAAGCAACTGCCTCTCCAGTACTTGGATCTAACCTTGTGAAGAATGTGTTACGGTTATATCCACGTTTCATATATCCACGTTTCAAAGGAGCTTTATTTATTGCCTCGTAGCTCACTCAACTCCAGACTATGACTCAGATACTATTCTTCACATATGCACATCTATAATATAGATTGTTCCCTAGTAATCACTTATACTCATCAACAGACAGGGTAAAGTTCTACCTGCTCCGCCCACTATGCCATGTGCTCCAATAACACTCAGCCCCTCCAGCTGGGAGCCTATATACTGATTAAGGGCACATGCTATGGCGTAAAGATGATGAAATGAACACAAGCATCTACCTTCATCCCTTCCCAAAACACCAATGAAATGACAGTAAAATGACATAAAATCTTAAAGATGGAGAACAGAAGAAATAAGAACCACCAAAAATATTTCATCTGAAGAACAGATGGACAAGCAGCAAAGACTTAGGAGATCTGAAAAGACTGAATCCTGAAGTAGCAGGAAAGAAAACCAAGACAAAACCTGATCTACAAGGCAGAGCTCCCAACAACTTGGGAGCTGCAAGGACCAAGACTGGAAGCCTGGTGGCTGGAAAAGAGTTAGACTGCTCCAGATAGGAAACTTCTTCCCGGATAGGAAACCTTCAGCTTACTTCGGAGGTAAAAGAAAGGATATCTACACAGTGAGGAAAATTCCTCTTTCATAAAGGGAAGTCATACATAATGCTTAAAACTAAAAATCAAGAAACATGGTCATCATTTTGTAACACAGAGAAACACTGAATCATCTAAAACCAATAGATATGCAATATAATACTGCATATGCAAATTATACTCCCCAGTTAAATAGGGAAATTAAGACACTTTCTGAAAATATAGTTCGTAATAGCAAACAGCTAAAACAGTTACAAGCGTATGCCAGGAGGCACAGGCTCAGACAGGAGTTACTGTTACCAAGTTTGTAGAATATTTTACTCTTTACCTACTATGTGCATCTGTACTTTGGTAGAACCGAACTTTAAAAATCAGTTCTTTTCACCAAACACCATTAAGAGAGTGAAAAGGGAACCACAGTATGTATTTATTTGAGATATAAAGATGTACACATAACTCCATAACATGTGACAAAGAACTCATGCAGAATACATAAAGAATTCCCAGAAACGACTCTGAAAAAGACAGGCCAAGAAAAAAATAGTCAAAAGACTTAAAGAAACATCACAAGAATTACCCAAATGACTGAGGAAGAAGTGAAAAGGTGCTCAACTTCATTAGTCATTAGGGAAAAGAAAACCAAAACACGCCACGATGCCAGTACACATACATTTACAACAGCCACCATAAAAGAGAGATAATACCACGTATTGGCAAAGACACAGAGCAATTAGAACTTGTTCATGATGCCTGTGGGGTCTACACTCTGGAAAGCAGTTTGGCCGTGTCTACTGAAGCTAAAATCCCAAGACTCAGAAATTCTCCTCCTGGTTTATACTTGACAGATAGGAGTGCCTGTGCTCACCAAAAGAAATGTGCTAGAATGATATTAGTAATTACCTGTAATGGTCCCAAACTACAAATTATTTATATGCCCATCAAAAGTCGAATTAAAATTATTTTTTGGCTTGTTCATGTAAAAGAGTACTGTGCCACAATGATAACGAGTGGTCCACAGACAGACCAACAGCAGGATCAATCTCCTAACGTAACATCGAGAAGGAACATGTATGAGACATAAACAGGTGAAATGAATCCACGCTGCTGGAAGGCAGGGCGGGGAGGGCATGGAGGGACCCCGAGGAAAGACAGCTGGTGCTTCTGCGGTATTCATTCGGTCAGAGAGGAGTTTCCATGGGTGTGTTCAGTTTGTGAAACTGATACATAAACACACAGGTACTTCTATGTGTATTCTATTTCAGTTACCTCAAGAAATATGGAAAACCTCTCAAAGTCTTCTCACCTATAAAGTGAAAATAGTCACTGCGCCTCATAAGATTTGCTAGGAGGACCAAATGAGATGGGGTATAAGACGTTTTAGCTAAGGGCCTGGCACAGAGTCGGCACCCGATAAATTGTTACTGCATCACACAGAGCTAACAATTAAAACTCTCCTCCATTCTGGGGTTTCTGCAACAACACTGCCAAAGATACTATACCCAGTCATTTCTTCCTCAAACCTTTAATTCATCACAGGAAGGAAGCACAGGGATCCTAAACAAAAAGGTATAATCTAACAACTGTTTATGAAGGAAAATGCCACACAAAGCACTAAATGCAGCAGTAAATGTAACAAAGGCAGCAAAACCAAAACAGGAGAGAACACACAGTAACAGACATAGTGGGGAAAGGAGTGGAGATTATAAGAAAACATACAGAAACAGAAATTCAAGAGTAACCAAAATATGGAAGTTGCCATCATGCTCAGTACAAAAAGCCTTCAACTGTAAAACGCTCAGCCAATCCCCTAAACTCTATTTACCGAACTTCTCCTACGGACCCAATACTATGCCAGGAACAGAAGATGCAGAAAGGAATCAAAGACCGCCTGCCCTAAAAAGGCTTGGCCAACACAGGCAGGTCAGAAAGTCGGCATCATGACAGTTGTTACAATACATGTGTGTGCCAGGTGCTGGAAGCCAACAGAGCGCTACCTCCAGGAAGGAAGGCAGGAGGCAGCCAGCCAGGAGCACCCTAACAAATGAGATCTTAGACTGGGTTTGTCTTCTTTCTTCCCTGGAAGAACCATGAAGAGCTTCTCTCCACAGGAAAGAGGAGGTAGTGAGAAGAAGACAATTTCAGGCAAAGACAGAGATGTAAAGAAGAGCAAAATATTTGAGGATCATCAAGGAGGTTAGAGTGCCGAGCCTCCAGATTTGTACACAGAAGTGAATGTAAGAGAAGTGAGGAAAAGAAAGATCAAAGAGACCCTAAATATAACTCTACGAGGTCTATTTATTCTAGGGTCCGACGGTTTATAAAGCCCTAGAAGTGATAGAAGGTGTTCCAGAAATTCATGCCGCCTTCTATTAACAAACAAGCAAGCAAATATTTTTCTTTTTTAAAAAAGAGATATCGAGAGTCTCTATATGAACATCGAGGGCAAGGCACAACGTATATTATACACAAGACTTAACTCACTCAGTCAATCAACCATAGAGCACCCATGACGGTTTTGATTGTTTCAGAGTTTAATATTGTTTTTATTCTTAGTCAGATCCTGTTGAATATATACCAATGTGGGACCACTGGTTAAAAATCAGGAAGTATGAAAAACATGGAACTTGAAAAATACCTAAATGAACAGAAAAAGAAATTTTTTTATAAAGTCTCCTTAAAATAATCTTTGCCACATCCTTAATATACCTTCATTTATGAAAAGTTCTTTTATAACAAATTCAAGGTATTGTTAGAACTTCAAAAATCAAAGATAAAAAAGTAGCATAATGCAGGGGCGCCTGGGTGGCTCAGTTGGTTGGGCGGCTGCCTTCGGCTCAGGTCATCCCGGAGACCTGGGATCAGGACCCACACTGGGCTCCCTGCTCTGCGGAGGGCCTGCTTCTCCCTCTCTCACTCCCCCTGCTTGTGTTCCCTCTCTGGCTGTGTTTCTCTCTGTCAAATAAATAAAATCTTTTAAAATAAAAAGTAGCATAATACTATCAAATTCGCATTTCATTTATTGCCAATTCACACCCACGATGTGCTATGTGTGGAGAAGTAACTGCAAAGAACAACCTGAAAATTTCTCTTACAGTGTTTAAAAGCTAACACAAGAGACGCCTGGGTGGCTCAGTCAGTTAAGTGGCTGCTGTCAGCTCAGGTCAAGATCCCAGGGTCCCGGGATCGAGTCCTACATCAAGCTCCCTGCTCAGCAAGCAGTCTGCTTCTCCCTCTCTGCCTGCCGATCCCCCTGCTTTCTCTCTCTCTCTCTGTCAAAGAAATAAAATCTTTAAAAAAAAAAAATTCTAACACAAAATATTGTAAACAACCAATTTGGTATTTTAAAACAGAAAATTAAAAAAATTCCAAAACTAGTTATGCCTGTTTTGATGCCATTAGATGGGAATAAAGTTAAACTGTTTTTAGAAAATAGACTTGGCAAAAAAACTCAAGATGTCATTTTAAGTTTGTCCATCAATCACATTCTTTACTTAAAATAATTAGCAGAAAATTTTAAAAAAAGATTCTAGAAAGTTATTGAAATATTTCAAGAGAGAATAATATAATGAGAGATGAATTTTAGACAATCGCTCTGCTAGTTACAGACTGGTGAGAAACAACTAGAGGTAAGGAGAGAAGGTGGTAGAAATGCTCGCAGGAAGGGAATGTCAAGGGCCCAACTCTGGCAGGAGTAGCAGTTCCCATGAAACTGGAAAAGAGCAACAGGATGTTAGGAACAGTGTGCCCCAACATCAACTTGTCTCCATTCTTCTTACTTTTTATAGCTTCTGCTTTCCTTAGCTTCTAAACTCTAAGATTTTCCCTAAAAAGCTTCTAAATGCCATAATTTTTCCTGAAAATGGTCTCTGTATGAATAGGTTTTTTTTTTTTTTTTGGTTTTGGTTTTTAAGGATTTTACTTATTTATTTGACAGAGAGAGACAAAGCAAGAGAAGGAACACAAACAGGGCAAGTGGGAGAGGGAGAAGCAGGCTTCCCACCAAGCAGGGAGCCCGATGAGGGGCTGGATCTCGGGACTTGATCCCGGGACTCTGGGATCATGACCTGAACTGAAGGCAGATGCTTAATGACTGAGCCAGCCAGGTGCCCCTGTGAGGACAGTTTTAAGCATCACTGCACACAGCAAAGGTTGAAGAGGAAGTGCTATTTACAGGTTGTTTATTGTGAGGAAATACTCACATTTTATATCTGTCTATCTTACGCCACTACCAGACTGTGAGTTACCTGAGAATATCATCCACATCTTCACTGTACCAAAAATAAAACCCAATGTAGAATAAGTAATGAATAAATATTTAGTGAATGAATGACAGCAAACAATGAATGAGGAAGATGTTGCCTCTTCAACCTCAAGAGTGAGATTCACGACCAACACCCTACCTTCTGAAAACTTCCTACTTTCCATTACCCTATCACACTGAGCATTTTTTTTTATTGTTACTAAAATTTATTTTTTTTCAGTGTTTCAAGATTCATTCCCCGTTCCCCACACCCAGTACCCACCACCAGGCTCTCCCATCCCTCCACCCCCGTCCCTCCAAGTCCCTCAGTTTGTTTCTGTGTTCAAAGTCTCTGTTGTTTCGTTTCCCTCCCTAGATTACCCTAGTTCCCATTTGCTTTCCTTCTGCCACTGTCCTCCAGTTTGCCCCTCATGCACCGCAAGTAAGTGAGACCATGCGATACTTGACTTTCTCTTCTTGGCTTATTTCACTCAGCATAATCTCTTCCAGT
>PITA01015977.1:0-47907 GCA_004023965.1 Spilogale gracilis
ACAGACAGAAACACAGCTAGAGAGAGAACACAAGCAGGGGGAGTGAGAGGGAGAGGCAGGCTTCCTGTGGAGCAGGGAGCCCAATATGGGGCTCGATCCCAGGTCCCGAGGATCATGACCTGAGCCGAAGGCAGACACCAAACAACTGAGCCACCCAGATGTCCCAAACCTTACATTTTCAAGACATCTACGTTGTTTGAAAAAAAGGAAATCCTTGCTCTTCTTTGAGTGAAAGGCTAACCCTTTCTTGGAAGCTTTGTTAACCGTTCTCTAATCTAACAGAAAAAACCTCACCAATACATAAATCTCTAAGAATAGTACTTTTATAATTATTACTAATAGAATTTAAGTAAATGAAAATACCATCTTCACTCTTTAAATTTTAACCACTTTCATTTATATTTTGTAAGTATTCTATAAAGGATTATTATTATTTTTTTAGATCATTAAACAGATTGACTAACTTGAAAGAATCTTTCAGTGGAATAACAATGCATTCAAAAGAATTTACTCTCTAAGGATTACAACAAGATGTTCCTGGTGGAGGGGGAATTGGGCAAAAGGGCAAAATGAGTGAAGGAGAGAGGGAGGCACAGGATTCCAGTTATGGAATGAGTAAATCATGGAAATAAAAAGCAGAGCACAAGGAATACAATGATATTGTAGTAGCAGTATAATGGGACACGTACTTGTGGTGAACAAAGCATAATGTATAAATTTGTCAAATCACTAAGCTGAAACTGATGTAATGCTGTGTGTCAAGTATACACAAAAAATAAAAAGAAAAAGAAAAAAAAGGACATTCCTGTTTTAGTTCCAACCAAATGAAGTAAGTACCTTGATGACATACCCCTATTACACTATCCTTATAATGAAAAAATAGGGAATTTCTCATATCCTTCATTTTCCAATATAGATGAATTGGAAGAGTGCCAGGCACACAGCAGGTGATCAATAAATGAAGAATCAATCGTTAGCTTTCTTCTTTCCACACCAAATAATCTGAAGGGTTACTGGAAAAGTGGTCTCACAAATATGGCAGAACCACTCATTTTATTTCTGTGAGATTAGTTATTGTGGGCTGGATGCTGCTCATCTGTTCTTTTTGGTAACAAAATCTGAATAACACAGACCCAAAATAGGATGAGAGAAATGTAAACATTCTGATTTTCTCAGCAGAAGGCAAGCTGTTTAGTTTTCTACTTTGGAAGATGGAAAAGATAACCCAATTGTAGAAAACTGAATGAGAAAAACAGGTATCTGAGGGCCCAGCTGCTCTGAAACAGACGCAGATACACACGCATTTGTTCTAATGCCACTACACATATGAACTATAAAACAATTACAAGCTGGGGCGCCTGGGTGGCTCAGTTGGTTAAGCAACTGCCTTTGGCTCAGGTCATGATCCCGGAGACCCGGGATCGAGTCCCACATCGGGCTCCCTGCTCAGCGGGAAGCCTTCTTCTCCCTCTGTCACTCCCCCTGCTTGTGTTCCCTCTCTGGCTGTGTTTCTCTCTGTCACATAAATAAAATATTTGGAAAAACAAAAAACAAAAAACAATTACAAGCCAAACCAAAAAGGTCTTACCTTCAAGAGAGGAGAAAAATGGTAATGCACCTTAATGAAGGAGGGAAGTCACAGCTAATAATGAAAACACCAAAGTAGAAATGATTGATCCTAAATGCCAATAAAAAATTTTCTTTCAGAAGAAAAATGACTGAAGTTTAAGCAGTAAGAATGGAAAAAACACTCTGAAAACTTGAACTCTAGTTCCGTCTCTACTGCAAACTAGCTTTGTAATTCGGAGAAAGCTACTTTATCTTTGCTTACCGAAGTGTCTTCATTTGTGCAAGATTGTAATAATACTGGCCTAATTTATTTCATAGAGCTACTACTTTTAGTAAGATTTTTTTAAAGATTTTATTTATTTATTTGACAGAGAGATCACATGTAGGCAGAGAGGCAGGCAGAGAGAGTGGAGGAAACAGGCTCCCTGCTGAGCAGAGAGCCCGACACAGGCCTTGATCCCAGGACCCTGAGATCATGACCTGAGCTGAAAGCAGAGGCTTTAACCCACAGAGCCACACAGGTGCCCAGAGCTACTACTTTTAAAGCAGCAAAAATCTATTTAAATATAAGGTATTATTACTGTTATGAGTTAAGACATTGCCTAGGTAAATTCTAAGACAAAATAGAAAGGGAAAAAAAAGATATCTGCACCCCCACATTCACTGCAGCATTATGTTCAACAACCAAGACATGGAAACAACCAAATGTCCTCTGATGGATGAATGGATAAAGAAAATGTGGTATATATGCACAATGGAATATTATTCAGTCCTAAAAATAAAGGAAATCTAGCCATTTAACTTATTTATTTATTTTTTTGTTTGTTTGTTTATTTATTTATTTATTTATTTGTTTTTAAAGATTTTATTTATGTGACAGAGAGAAGCACAGCCAGAGAGGAAACACAAGCAGGGGGAGTGAGAAAGGGAGAAGCAGGCTTCCCGCTGAGCAGGGAGCCTGATGTGGGGCTCGATCCCGGGTCTCCAGGATCATGACCTGAGCCGAAGGCAGTTGCTTGACCAACTTAGCCACCCAGGCGCCCCAAGCCATTTAATTTAAAACATGGATAGAGGGATGCTTGGGTGGCTCAACTGTTAAACGTCTGCCTTTGGGTTGGGTCATGATCCCAGGGTCCTAGGATTGAGTCCCGCATGGGGCTCCCTGCCCCACAGGAAGCCTGCTTCTCCCTCTCCCACTCCCCCTCTTGTGTTTCCTCTCTTACTGTGTCTCTCTCTGTCAAATAAATAAATAAATATCTTTTAAAAATAATAAAAAAATAAAAATAAAACATGGATAGACCTGAAGGCACTGTGCTAAATCAGACAGAAAAAGACAAAAAAAGCATGCTCTCACTTATATGTGGAATCTGAAAAAAACCAAACTCATAGATACAAAGACCAAATTGGTGGTTGCCAGAGGTAAATGGGTCAAGAGGGTCAAAACTTTCACTTATAGGATAAATAAGTCCTGGGGAAGTAATGTATGGATGGTAACTACAGTTAACAATACCATATTGCATAGTGGTGACTGGGTGGCTTATCTGCCTTTGTTTCTGGTCATGATCCAGAGGTCTGGGGACTGAGCCTCATGCTGTATGTACTCTCTGCTCAGCAGGGAGCCTGCTTCTCCCTCTGCCTCTGCCACTCCCCCTTGCTTGTGCACTCTCTCTCTCGCTCTCAAATAAATAAATAAATAAATAAATAAATAAATAAATAAATAAATAAAATATTGTATATTTAAAAGCTGCTAAGAAACCAGATCTTGGGGCGCCTGGGTGGCTCAGTTGGTTGAGCGACTGCCTTCGGCTCAGGTCATGATCCCGGAAACCCGGGTTCGAGTCCCATATCGGGCTCCCTACTCGGCGGGAAGCCTGCTTCTCCCTCTCTCACTCCCCCTGCTTGTGTTCCCCCTCTGGTTGTGTTTCTCTCTGTCAAATAAATAAAATCTTAAAAAAAAAATAAAAATAAAAAAATAACCTAGAAAGCAGATCTTAAAAGTCTTCATGACAGGGGTGCCTGGGTGGCTCAGTTGGTTTTGCATCTGCCTTGGGCTCAAGTCATGATCCCAGCCTCCTGAGACCAAGCCCTGAGCCCTGAAGCCATCAGGCTCCCTGCTGAGCAAGGATCCTCTTTCTCTTTCTCCCCAGCCCCCTCCCCCTCCCAATAAAATCTTATTTTTTTAAAAAGATTTTATTTAGTATTTGACAGAGTGAGAGATCATAAGTAGGCAGAGAGGCAGGCAGAGAGAGAGAAGAAAGCAGACTTCCTGACGAGCAGAGAGCCTGATGCGGGCCTAGATCCCAGGACCCTGAGATCATGACCTGAGCCGAAAGCAGAGGGCCTAACCCACTGAGCCACCCAGGCGCCCCCAATAAAATCTTAAAAAAAAAAAAAACAAGTTCTCATAACAAACAAAAAATTTGTAACTATGTGAGGTAATGGATGTTAACTAAACCTTTTGAGGCAATTATTTAAAAATAAATAATTATATAGCAAATTATTATATTGTATACCTTAAACTAATATAATGTTATATGTTAATTATATTTCAATAAAACTGGAAAAAATGAGTATGATGCAATGATAAAGTGAAAGAGGTAAAACATAATATATTATGGTCTCACTGTTAATTTGCACAGGAAAAAAATGTAAGTAAACCTTCTAAAATGCAAACAGTAGCTGTTTTTCTTTCTTTTTAAAAAGATTTTATTTATTTATTTGACAGATAGAGCACAAGCAGGGGGAGTGGCAGGAATTGGGAGAGGGAGAAGCAGGTTCCCCACTGAGCAGAGAGCCTAACATGGGAACATGGGGCTTGATCTCAGGACCCCCGGATCACAACCTGAACCAAAAGCAGATACTCAACTAACTGAACCACTCAGGTATTCCTAACAGTAGCTGTTTCTTTTTTTTTTTTTTCTTTTTTAACAATTTTCACTAAGCTTTTTTTTTTTTTTAGATTTTATTTATTTATTTGACAGAGAGAGATCACAAATAGGCAGAGAGGCAGGCAGAGAAAGAGGAGGGAAGCAGGCTCCCCACTGGGCAGAGAGCCTGATGTGGGACTCGATCCCAGGCTGAGATCATGACCTGAGCCGAAGGCTTAACCCACTGAGCCACCCAGGCACCCAGCCACAATTCATAATTCTAAATCAACTTTATGTCACTGTAAAATCTTCCACTGCCAAGATTCATTTCTTTGTTTTCTTTTAAAACGCTCAGTTCTTTTTTTTTTTTTTAAAGGTTTTATTTATTTATTTGACAGAGAGAAACACAGCTAGAGAGGGAACACAAGCAGGGAGAGTGAGAGAGGGAGAAGCAGGCTTCCCAGCTGAGTAGAACTCCAGGATCATGACCTGAGAGGAAGGCAGACACCTAATGACTGAGCCACCCAGGTGCCCCAAGATTCATTTCCATCCTTACCTTTTGATCCCTCTGACAAGCAGAGAAGCCCAGGGCTGATGCATTGAGAGGCACCAGCCACCATCAAAGCCTTCCTGAAATTCTTGGTCCTGGATTCGCAGCTGGTTCCGATAGGAGTTGAATTCTAGTTCCGACCCTGTTGAATGGAAAGCCTTCTTCTGTGAGGCTGCACTTGTCTGGTCTATCCACTACACAGAAAAAGAAACCAAACATATAGTTTGAAAAGGAAAGAACCTGGGGTAGATATACAAAATGAGATAAATGCTAACAATGAAGAAATCATACTGGGCACAGTTTTCTTAAAGTTTATCCCATTTTTACCTGAAACAAGGCCAAAAAAGGTAGTAGGTATAAATTCAGTAGGAGTTGTAGATATGATAACAAAATCCCATCTTAAAAGATAATTAGAATGTTGAACTCTCCATACATAGCTTCCTAATTCCAGCAACAAGACAGCTAGTAGACCAAGTATAAGGTCTGTATTTATTCCCACTTTATACCTATTAATGATCCATACTGGATTCTGGGCAATTTCCCAACATAAGTCCATTGAACGAAGGTTCAGCGTTTTGGTCCACACACTTTTCATGTGCTTAGGGGCAGAGGCACATGCTGGCATCATGATAAAGCCAAACAGATACCATCACTGGCAGCAGTTCTATCAGAGGCGTGACGTATTCTCTTACCCTGAAATAAACTTGTCCCTTAAAACACAGGATGGAGCACTACTGAAACAAGGCTCCCATCACATAAAGAGAAGAGAAAATTAGAGGATAGAGGTAACAGATAATTCATCCTGGCAGTAGTTCTGTCACAGAATGACAAAGGTTAATGTTTCTTTTTTTTTTTTTTTAAGATTTTATTTATTTATTTGACAGAGAGAAACACAGCGAGAGAGGGAACACAAGCAGGGGGAGCAAGAGAGGGAGAAGCAGGCTTCCCGCTGAGCAGGCAGCCCAATGTGGGGCTCGATCCTGGGTCTCTAGGATCATGACCTGAGCCGAAGGCAGTCATTTAACCAACTGAGCCACCCAGGCGTCCCAAGGTTAATATTTCTTTTTTTTTTTTTTTAACGATTTTATTTATTTGACAGAGAGAAACACAGCCAGAGAGGGAACACAAGCAGGGGGAGTGAGAGAGGGAGAAGCAGGCTTCCTGCCGAGCAGGGAGCCCGATGTGGGACTCGATCCTGGGACTCCGGGATCATGACCTGAGCCGAAGGCAGTCGCTCAACCAACTGAGCCACCCAGGTGCCAGGTTAATATTTCTTACAGAACAACAAGACTGAAGGTTCCAAAATTAGAAGCAAAAAAAAAAAAAAATCCCCAAACCCTATTAAGATGATAAAAGTTTGGGGTTAGTTTAGTTTTCTTGGCTTTTGACTTTTTATTTGATAATTTATAGGGGAAAAAAAGAAACTAGAGTAATAGTTTAGAGATTCTAAACAATCATCTAACTTCTAACAGTTTCAGTTTTCTCAACTATAAAAGGAGGGGGTTGGACTAAGTTAATCTCAAATAATCTTTCATAATAAAATTTTATGATTCTAATCAACTGCATCATATCTTAAAAAAATAAACATTGATTAAATACTTGACTATGTGGAGCACATAAAGTATAAAAAAGAGATAGTTCTTTAAGGAAGTTAAAATCCTACTAGAAGACAAACACATGAATAGCTATCCAAAACCTAAAGCAGAATAGAGTAAATATTACACAAGGATAGAAGTCCTTAACTGAATACCCAGAAAAGACTCTTCCTCTATGGGGGAAATAAGTGGTTTCATAAACATGTTGGTATTTGAACAATTTTGAGGCCCACATTCTCTGTTTTATCTCTACTACAGTTCTAGTTTCCATTACCTGTTTCTCTATTCCCAGAGCCACTTCCCTAAATTAATCTCTTATTTTTCAGTAATATTATTATAGAGCCTAGTAATGGTCTCACCTACATTTTTAGCCTTTACATAACTCTCTGCTGCCCTACCAGTGTTACAACATTAACCTGTCCCCTCATTATCTCCCCACTACACTACTGCAATAACCTTCTTAGGAATTTCCTTGCTTCTAGTCTTACTCCTCCCTCCAATCTGTTCTCTGTACAGGCATGGAAGTCATGCCAATCTTCTGCTAAAATTCTTTAATGACTTCTCTTTGCCTACTTTGGAATAAAACCAGACTCCTCAGCACGAGACATAAAGGCTTTCATGGTAAGATGCTGCCTGTGTATTGGGTTTAGTAGTATTCCTTGTAACATATATGTCTATCCAAAACCTGTGAAAGTGACCTTATTTGGAAGTAGTCTTTGCAGATGCAATCAAATTAAGATAAGGTCATGCTAGGTTAGGTTGGACCCCAAATCCAATGACTGGTGCCTTTATAAAACAGAAGAATACACAGATACAAAAACATACAGTAAATATGGCCATGTGAAGACAGAATCAGACCTTAGAATGATGCAGCTACAAATCAATGGATGCCTGGGGCCACCAGAAACTCAAAGAGACAACAAACATTCTCCCATACAGCCTTCGGAGGGAGTGAGTGGCCCTGTCAATACCTTGATTTTGGTGTTAAAGAATTGTGGGAGAATAAATTTCTGTTTGTTTTAAGCTAACTAATTGTGATACTTTGTTATAGTTGCCCTAAGAAACTAATATGCCTTTTAGTCCATCTTTTTTTAAAAAAAAAATCTTTTAAAAATACTTAGTTACTTCTGTTTCTAACAAATCTACAATGCTCCTAAGCTGCTGAGCCTTTTGTACATGTTGTACCTTCTACCTAGAATTCCCTCCCTAGATTTGTCTCACTGGAAATTGTTATTCATCTTTTAAGTCTCCTCTCAAACACTATTTCTTTGGTGACTCCTCTAGTGCATTTATGAACTCTTTCCTGAAGTCCTACTCTATGCACAACATGTGTCTGTCATTGCAATTATCTTTTTTTTTAATTGAAAAATAATTAACATATAGTGTTAAATGCAACTATCTTAAGGAACTGAAATTATTTTTATCCAAACACATCTTCTCAGGAAATATGACATCCTTACAGATAGGAGCTGGGCCTTTATACCTTTTAATTTCCTAGCACCAGGCAAAGAATGTGGCATGTATGCAGAGCTGAATGAGTATCTCCAGTTAGGCTGTCTAAAGCACTGCTCTGATTTCATCTTTGTGTAAGAACCTTCTATGACTCACATTTACTTAGAAAACAAAAGCGTAAAACTTCCTAAACATTTAAACTCTTCAGGATTTGGTTCTACTTACCTAACCTTACTCCGTTTCTCAGAATAATCCCCTTGATAAGTACCATATAAACAGCTAAATTTATTTTTCCATAAATATACAGGCCATGCTTTCATGTACCCATGCTTTATTCCTATGGTTCATTCTGCCTGGCATGTTTTTTCCTCACCATTCCCAAACATCCATTTTCTTGGATATTTACATTTAGTGAATATAGCTTCCCTATAAAAGCCTCTTTTATTCTACTCAACTGAAAGTACTGTTTTCCTCCTCTGGGTTTCCACCACATTTTATTTATATTTCTGTTAGTATTAGAGCTGCTTATGTAATCTTTTCCCTTACTATTGAATCAATGAGTTTTTTGAGGATAGAAGCAATATAACAGTTTATCACTCACTACTATGCTTGCACATAGTAGATGCTCAATGTATGATGGAAGAAATGAATGACAACAGTAAACATATTAATTTAAAACACCATTCCAGGGGCGCCTGGGTGGCTCAGTTGGTTGAGTGACTGCCTTCGGCTCAGGTCATGATCCCGGAGACCCGGGATCAAGTCCCATATCGAGCTCCCTGCTTGGCGGGAAGCCTGCTTCTCCCTCTCTCACTCCCCCTGCTTGTGTTCCCTCTCTGGCTGTGTTTCTCTCTGTCAAATAAATAAAATCTTTAAAAAAAACAAAACAAAACAAAACAAAAAAAAAAAACCACCATTCCATGGAACTACCCATATTCTATAAAAGGTAGAGAAAGAACAGTTAAAGGACCATGGGATTATTGTCTAAATATCTTACTTTAAAAAACTCTTGGGAAATACTTGGAAGATAATACACATCAACTTGTTAGAAGTGCTGCAAAAAATTGGAAAAAACTGGGGCCAGAAAATAAGGTTTGTGGGTGTGTTGAAAGAGTAGATCGGTATCTAAAGTCTATGAAATAGGCACACTTGAAAGGAGAAATATGTGGGCCCAAACTCATTACCATCTAAAGAAAAGGTCCACTAACCTGAGGAGGGGACTGGTACAGGTTGGGATTCACCAGAACTCCCAAAGGCTCATCAGAAGATCTATTCAATTTGGTCAGTGGTTGGTTCAAGGTTCCATTGGCAATTGCCTGTATTGTCTCATCTAGTCTGTGATAACAAACCAAAGGATGCAATAATTGGTAATGTTCTTTGCTCAGAATATTCTTACTTACCACAACATCAAATCCTTCAACAATGATAAAATCTGAAATTCAAAGAGCGGTCCATGGATGATCTTCACTACTCCCCACCACCAACTTCCTTCTCTTCCTCCAAGAACCTGGGATATGAGTTAGTAAAAGCTCCAGAACACTAAGAAAATAGGTAGGGCAAATACTATAATCATTCATCTGTGTAATAGGATCACCTAAATGCCAAGCTTAGAAAACATGCTTAGAAATAGTCTGACCCACAGAAGAGTATTCTATAGCAGCCTATTTACTCCACGCATTCAATTACTCCTCTGCCCACTCAGAAGTCCTTCTCTACTCCTCTGTGCTGACCTGGATTCTATCCTTGCTTCAAGGCCCAGAAGTTCTTTTTTTTTAAGATTCTATTTATTTATTTGACAGACAGAGAGATCATAAGTAGGCAGAGAGGCAGACAGAGAGAGAGGAGGAAACAGGCTCCTTGCTGAGCAGAGAGCCCAACATGGGCCTCGATCCTAGGACCCTGAGATCATGACCTGAGCCGAAAGCAGTGTCTTTAACCCATTGAGCCACCCAGGCGCCCAAGGCCCAGAAGTTCTAATGAGGCCCTCTACTGGCCCAGCACAAAAGTGTTTTCTCCTTTTTCTGAAGTCCCATAACTCGCACTAGTTAAACAGTCACTGGATACATCCCATGTTATCCCGTATCTAGGGTGTTTGCTATTTATTTTGACCAAACTCACAAAAGAATGTGATGATTATTCATTTAAAGACTGTAGAACTAATCTTATTGTTTGGTAAGAGATCATAGGTCCTGCAGGAACCGTAACTTATTCTACTTGATACCTCCATGTTACTTGCTGCTGTACCTGCCAGATACTTGACAAATGTTTGTGGGTAAAGATAACTGTGAGGCACAACATAATGAAAAGCTCTTACCAGTAGGAAAGGTCAACTAAATATAATTTAATTGAATAAAATTAAAGAGATATTTGTTAGGAACCTCTGATATGCAAGGTAACTTAAAAGTGTGAAGGAGGGGCACCTAGGTGGCTCAGTCAGTTAAGCACTGGACTCTTGATATCAGCTCAGGTGTTAACCTCAGAGTCCTCAGGGTCATGAGTTCCAGCCCCACACTGAGTCCAGCATGGAGGAGCCTACTTAAGAAGAACAGAAAGTGTGGAGGATATGGTTCTTGCCTTCAAGAAGCTTTGATTTTAAATAGAAGGTTTAAAACAGCTATGAAGATGATGAACAAAACATAGAAGGAGGTAGCTATTGGGATGCCTGGGTGGCTCAGTCAGTAAGCATCTGCCTTTGGCACAGTCATGATCCCAGGGTCCTGGGATCGAGACCTTCATCAACCTCCCTGCTCAGCAGGAAGCCTGCTTCTCCTTCAACTCCCCCTGCTTGTGTTTCCTCTCTCTGTGTGTCTCTCTCTGTCAAATAAATAAATAAATTCTTTTTAAAAAAGGATGTAGCTATTACTATGATACAGTTATTACAATTATTGCTATTATCATCCCATGTGTTGTACCAAGTAGGCAGATATTTCAAAGGCAAAGATTGGGGGAGGAATTTCCAAACCAAGGAAAAAGCAGAAATACAGGCAAGAAGCGAAAAGAAAAAAAAGAACAAGAAAAGAAAAACAAGAATTTTTGAGGGAAGTGGTGAGTCTAAATAAAATAAAGGTGGGGGAAGACAGTGGGATCTGAAGGAAGGAAATAGATTTGAGACATAACAAACCAGAAGTATATCTGCAACTCTAGAATCTATAAAAGAAGTAATACAAATAGCTAGCTAATCGACACATTTTGTTCATAATTACCAGCATACAACCAAAGAAACATGAATAAACATTTTGATGAAATAAATACCATTTTTCATGTATCAGAAGGGTAAATATTTTTTTAAATGTTGAGAAAGGGATGAGGAACTAGCATCTTGGTATCTGGTTACAGCTGACAAGTCAAAAAGTATGCATAATAGAGGATATAGATTGAGGTACTGTCCAATTTTACTTCTAAAAGGCTGTGCCACTTTTCACTAAATATAAACATAATTTTATTATTATAAAACAATTCATAACTGGAAAATAAAAATTAATGGGACAAAATTAAAAATTTCTAAACCCATCACACATAATTTTATTTTTCTTCTTTATTATTTATGTATTAAGTATGTAATTGGTAAGAACGAATAATTACTTGGAAGTTAGTGGTAGAATTTCTTTTATGGAGAGAATAACCTTTGCTTAGGAAAACTTTATAATGGGTTTGCCAGATCAGAAAAAGAAGTCCAAGGATTGGACCTTGTAGCAAGCATTACTATGTTTACCAATATCCATGTGTATGTATGTGTTTGAGAGAGGGTGGGGGTGGGCAGAGAAAGAAAGAGAAAGAGCGGTGAGGGGAAGAGAAAGAAGGAAAGAAGGAAGGAAAGGGAAGGGAGGGAAAGAAAAAGAAAGGAGGAATAAAAGAAAGAAAGAAAGAAAGAGAGAGAGAGAGAGAGAGAAAGAGAAAGAAAGAAAGAGAGGGAAGGAGGAAGGAAGGAAGGAAGGAAGGAAGGAAGGAAGGAAGGAAGGAAGGAAGGAAGGAAGGAAGGCCTATACCATTTTTAAGACAGAAAGCAGGGAGTGATATCCCGTCCTTTCTTTTCAGTGCTATGCTGGAGCCAATACCATATCTCTGAACTCTACATCCAGTGACTTCATGTTGGTAACTTGAAATTGGCCATGATGAACATTTTTTCATTAAACTTCATTTTTTAGAGCAGTTTTAAAGTCATAGGAAAACTGAACAGAAGGTTCACACATTTTTCATATACTCCTTGCCCCTGTACATCCACAATTTCCGTAATTTCCCCTATGACCAACAATTCCTCACTTAAGTGGTACATTTGTTAAAACTAATCAACCTACACTGACACATCATTATCACCCAAAATCCATCATTTACATTAAGGTTTACTCTTGGTGGGGCATGTGGGTGGCTCACTGGGTTAAAGCCTCTGCCTTCAGGGGGCGCCTGGGTGGCTCAGTTGGTTGGGCGACTGCCTTTGGCTCTGTCAAATAAATAGAATCTTAAAAAAAAAAAAAAAAGCCTCTGCCTTCGGTTCAGGTCATGATCTCAGAGTCCTGGGATTGAACCCTGCATTGGGCTCTCTGCTCAGCGGGGAGCCTGCTTCCTCCTCTATCTCTGCCTGCCTCTCTGCTTACCTGTGATCTATCTCTCTGTCAAATAAATAAATAAAATATTTTTTAAAAAATGGTTCACTCTTGGCATTGAGGCTATACCATTTTAACAACCCCATCTACAGTAAAAGAGCATATCCATTTTCCTAAACTCACAGATTACACAATATTTTATATGTATGTATTTTTATTTCAGCCAATTTAATGATATATGTTTTAAAATTTGCATTTCCCTTTTAACTAGTTGAGCATTTTATATTTTTCTTTCTTTCTTTTTTTAAAGATTTTTATTTATTTGACAGAGAGAAACACAGCCAGAGAGGGAACACAAGCAGGGGGAGTGAGAGAGGGAGAAGCAGGCTTCCTGCCGAGCAGGGAGCCCGATGTGGGACTTGATCCCGGGTCTCCGGGATCATGATCTGAGCCGAAGGCAGTCCTTTTTTTTTTTTTTTAAGATTTTATTTATTCCACAGAGAGAAACACAGCCAGAGAGGTAACACAAGCAGGGGGAGTGAGAAAGGGAGAAGCAGGCTTCCTGCCGAGCAGGGAGCCCGATGTGGGACTCGAGCCCGGGTCTCCGGAATCATGACCTGAGCCGAAGGCAGCTGCCCAACCAACTGAGCCACCCAGGTGCCCCCGAAGGCAGTCACTTAACCAACTGAGCCACCCAGGCACCCCATATTTTTCTTTTTTAAATATTTTATTTATTTGACGGGGGGAACACAAGCAGGGGGAGTATTACTAATTACTAATTTACACATGTGTAGACACAAGCATGAACAATGCAAATTTGTTTCTAGATTCCTTTACATTTCACTGATTTCCCATGCCCAAACTGTACCCTATTGTTTTAAAAAGTTTATCAAACCCTAGCAATTTCTAGAAGATAAGTTCCCTTCACTGTTCATTTTCAAAATTTTCTTAGCTGCTCTTACATAATGTATTCCAAATGAGTATATTATTTTTTATCAACAAAAATAGAGGCACCTGGGTGGCTCAGTCAGTTAAGCATCTACCTTCAATTCATGTCCTGATCCCAGCCAGGGTCCTGGGACTGAGCCCCATGTCAGGCTCCCTGCTCGGCAGGGGAGTCTGCTTCTTCCTCTCCTTCCATCCCTCCCTTTGCTCATGCTCTCTCTCTCTCCTCTCAAATAAATAAATAAAATCCTTAATAAAAAAATAAAATACAGTAAAACCAACAAATAGCAGATCCATGACAGGGGGCAAATCCTTTACAAACTGCCCCCTCCCAAACCCTTTCTGGTGCTGCCCACTTACCTGCTGTGATACTCTGCTAGTGGATTTTCATCTTCCACAATCTTCCTGCCCGCAAAGTCAATGGTGATTTTCCTAGAGAGCCGAGACATATGTCGAAATTCTCTCAGCTCTTCCTCTCGCTTTTGCAGGGTCTCCCGCTCAATTTTAGACAACCACTGGTTAGAATCACTGGCAAAGTAATCTGACTCATCATCAATAACTTGGGTCCTTCGAATGCTAAGGAGGTAAAACACAGAAGACATGTCAACTGGGTCATCTGTTGATAAAACAGGGACTTGATATACTGAGATTATTACCTCCAATGAAATTACCCGAAAAAGTTCCAAAACCAGGTCAAGCTCTGCTTGGTTCCCAGCTCCTGCATATATCTTATCCGCACTGCAGTCTCAGCTCAGCTCCTAAAACCAATCTCTCTCTCAGGCAGAAAAAGACACAGCATCATAACCCACTATCCTTCTTTCATTTTTTTTTTAACTAGTCCAGCCATAACTGGGCTTCTACAAGGTTTTGCTGCATCTGAGTTCATGTCTCAGTAGTTTACTCAATATCCTAGTCCCTCTACCACTGGGGTCTAGTCTATTCTTGCTAGGCCCAACTGCTGCCCTTTCCCTTAGAAACTAAGTGGGGTGTGTGGGTGGCTCAGTCTTTAAGCACCTGCTTTCAGCTCAGGTCATCATCTCGGAGTCCCGGGATCAAGCCCCACATCAGGCTCCCTGCTACGCGGGAAGCCTGCTTCTCCCTCTCACTCCCCCTGCGTGTGTTCCTTCTCTCGCCGTGCTTCTCTCTGTCAATAAATAAAATCTTTAAAAAAAAAAGAAAGAAAAAAAAACAGAAAAAAAACCTAAACAGTGCTATCCTGGACTCTTTAAGTCCTGTGTCTTACTCTTAGGACATCCTACTACTCTACTACTATAAGCCAGTTTCTATCCCCTGTCCCCCCAACCTATCTCCAGTCTCTCACTAAAACACTTGTCAAATTCTAAAATATGATAATCAGGCCTATTCCTAAGAGCATACCAACAAATAAACAGAATCAGAAGGAATTTTGATGACCCAGCTCTCTCATTCTATAGATAATGAGCCTGGGGCTCAAAGAAGTGACTACTCAAAATGAACAAATTCAATCACAACTGACTTTGTGCATAATGAAAACTCGTGATACACACAAGCATAGGTAAATACTGAAATTAGATTCATATATTGATTTCAATTTTTCAGGACACAACTGGAATTACACAAGTTTTAAAGTAGACACAGAGTGGCAGGTTTCAGAGGGCTCAGGAGAACTGGTTCTACATGTGAACCTAAGTAATGAAACTGGTACCCTGGAACACATAAGAAAAGGGGGCAGTATTAGCAGGAAGAGACCCCTTTCTAGTTTCCATTTATCTAGAAATGTACTCCATTGCCAATTCTATTTCTATCGATAAAATTTTATTGAGTAGGGAGAGAAGTGATATTTAAAGGATTAAGAGTAAAGGAGTTAAAAACCCTTGTGATGGAGTTACTTAAGAAATAGCTTTCAAAGTTATATCCCAGGTTTATAGCAAATGGTTTGGAAGGAGAAAGTGTGTCTAACCAAAGGATTATAATGCCTGGACTAGACTCCCTGATCAGTGGAGAGCCTGCTTCTCCATCTCCCTCTGCCTGCCACTCTGCTTACTTGTGCTCTCTATCAAATAAATAAATAAAATCTTAAAAACAAAAAAAGAGTAGAATAAGATACAATAAGAAAAAGATTCAGGGTTCTCCAAGGACCCTCATATATTCTCACAGAGCCATTTGAAAAATGACTGTATAAGTTCTATTTAAACATTTCTACCACTAATTGGCTCTGAATATATATTATGTCCAAAAGAAGAAAAACGTGAAATAAAAAATAAAATTAACAGATTAATAAAACTGTCTCCTAAACAAAAGTCAATGGGCTAAATGACAAACGTGTAGGAGTATAAAAGCCAATTTAGGAACATTTTAATACATTGATCATTAATCGGAAAACAAATTGAGCATCAAAGGGAAGGAAGGGTAAATCATGCCTTCCATGATATGCCACTACCTACACTCTCCCAGAGGCAATTTCTTACAGCAGTCTGCACAGGGTAAGCACTCTAACATATGCTGACTGACAGAATGAATGGCTGCAAGTGGAACAACTGGGGGATTTTGTCAACACAAATCAACCTTCTGAGGGCACACCAGCATCTGCCAAAAATAAAAAAATGTTGCAGAGTAAGATCCTCTTGGTGGGAGCCTCTCTCATTCAAACATGAATTCCAAAAGAAAATGTAGGCCTCATATGCAGTGCAACTCTTCTTTGGCTGTGAATCTTTCATACGCCACCCTAGAAGGGTATCAAGTGCCAGAATAAATGTTTTAATGGCCAGAATTTGTGGACCAGTCTATTGCTTAGCATTTTTTATTCTAACCATCTCATACCTAGTTCTGTCAAATTCTAACAGTTTGTCTTTATGCTTAATAGCCTTCTCCAGACCAGACTTAATTCGCAGTTCTTGATGAGGAAGAAGGTCCTTGGTAGAGATGTCCACTTTTCCAGAATTCTCCGTCCCTGAAATTCAATAAGGAAACCAAATAGTGTCAGCCTATAATATAAATTAGTTTTATCACTGGGCAGCAAAGAACAAAGTATCAGAAGATCAGGCTCTGCTCCAGATGGCTGACAGTTTTCACTCCAATGAAAAATAAATACACAGGCCAAGCTTTACTTATCAATCATCAAGCATGGCTTGATACAGAATCGATTCTCAGTATACAATAGAAACTATTCCTTCCCAAATGGAAATCTGGATCACTAAGGGTACCAAACTGTTAAACTATATAAAAATGCATTATAAATGAAAGGCTGAATATGATCTTTAAACATACTTTCACATAGCAAACTAAAAACTCAATAATGGAGGACAAGAGTAGAAATTACAGGGGTCCAAAGACAGTTAGGCGACTGCCTTTGGCTCAGGTCATGATCCCAGGGTCCTGGGACTAAGCCCCACATCAGGCTCCCTGCTGAGAGGAGAGCTTTCTTCTCCCTCTCCTTCTGTCTGCCACTCTGCTTACTTGTGCTCTCTTTCTCTCTCTCTGTCAAATAAATAAATAAATAAATAAATAAATAAATAAATAAATAAATAAAATCTTTTTAAAAAAGTAGAAATTACAGGAAAGGGATAGAAATAAATACTGAAAACTTATTAGATGCTAAGCCACTTAATATATTACATTATTTAATTCTCCCAATAACTGTGTAAGACAGTTTATATTATCTTTATAGAAAAAGAAACTGAAGTTCAGAGACAATAATAAACTTACTGAGTCATTCAGGTAGAAATTAGAAGGTGGAAACAAAATTGAAACTTAGGTCTAATCAGCCCAAATTTATTCTGTGACCCATGTGTCATCTCCTGTGTGAAAGCAAACCAAAAATCTATATATCCTAGAAAAGAGAGCCATAAATTATGACAAAAACAAGACCTAAGATGTGTTAGGAAAACGAGGCTATACTAAAAGCTGACCTTTGCCTTTATTCAAACTCCAGGCCTGTTCAAAGTCCTGTCAAAACTCTTTTAAGATTAGAGAGAGATATATAAGAAAAACACTTAGAACTACCTTTTCTTATAATAATGACCTTAAAGCAATATTAAGTGAAAAGATCTGGAGACATGTTCAACCTCTTCAAAAAAATTTTTTTAAAAGACTATTTATGGAGCACCTGGGTAGCTTAATAGTTAAGTGTCTGCCTTTAGTTCAGATCATGATCTCAGGGTCCTGGGATGGAGCCCCGAGTCAGACTCCCTGCTTAGCAGGAAGCCTGCTTCTCCCTCTCCTACTCCCCCGACTTGTGTTCCTTCTCTGTGTTTCTGTCTGTCAAATAAATGAATAAAATCTTTAAAAATAAAAATAAAATAAATAAAAGATTTTATTTATTCATTTGAGAGAAAGCGAGACATAGAGAACACAAGGAGGGGTAGAAGCAGAAGGAGAGGGAGAAGAAGGATCCTACCTGAGCCAGGAGACCGACATGAGGCTCGATCCCAGGACCCGGAGATTATGACCAGAGCTGAAGGCAGACACCCAACTATCTGAACCACCCAGGTACCGCTTCAGTAAAAAAAAAAATTGTATAAAGTACAGAGATAAAAATATCCGAAATGTCAAAATTCAATAGTAACAGGTTTTAGTCACTCTACTGTTACAGATTGGTATATTTTGGTAAAGTAACATGGAAAATATATTTTAAGTGTCAAAAATGATCCTATTAAAGATGAATACCATATGATTTCACTAATATGTGGTATCTAAAAAACAAAAGCAGAAACAGACCCATAAATACAGAAAAAAAACTGGTGGTTGCCAGAGGAGAGGGGGTGGGGAGAGGGGCAAAAATGGATGAAGGAGAGTGGGAGGTACAGCTTCCAGTTATGGAATGATTTTTAAGTCACAGGGATAAAAGCTACAGCATAGGGAATATAGTCAATGGTATTTTTTTTTTAAGGATTCTATTTATTTGACAAAGAGAGAGAACATGAGTGAGGGGCAGATGAAAAAGCAGACTTGCAACTGATGAGCAGGGAGGCCAATGCAGGACTCAAACCCAGAACTCTGGGATCATGTCCTGAGCTGAAGGCATATGCCCAACTAAATAAGCTACCCAGGCGCCCCTAGTCAATGGTATTTTACTAGCATCATATGGTGACAGATGGTAGTAACTACACTTGTGGTGAGCACCTCATAACACATAACTGTCAATCACTATGTTGTACACCTGAAACTAATACTATATTGTATGTCAATTATACTTCTATTTTTAAAACCATATTCTTTTTTTTTTTTTTAAGATTTTATTTATTCGACAGAGAGAAACACAGCCAGAGAGGGAACACAAGCAGGGGGAGTGAGAGAAGGAGAAGCAGGCTTCCTGCCGAACAGGGAGCCCGATGTGGGACTTAACCAACTGAGCCACCCAGGCACCCCTAAAATCATATTCTTTTTTTAAAAAATATTTTATTTATTTATTTGAGAAAGAGAGAGAACATGAACAGCATGGGAGGTCAGAGGGAGAGAGCAGGGAGCCCGAGGTGGGGCTTGATTGCAGGACCCTGAGATCATGATCTGAGCCGAAGGTAGATGCTTAACCAATTGGTGCACCTTAAAATCATATTCCTAAAAAAATTTTTTTAGTTTTCAATTGTTTTTACAAATTTTTCAAGAGAGGGAGAGAGGGGCTAAGGGGCAGAGGAAGAGTGAGAGACAGAATCTTAAGCAGGCTCCATTTCCATTGCAGAGCCTGTTGCAGGGCTGGATCTCACAGACCTGAGGTCATGACCTGAGCTAAAATCAAGAATTAGACACCTAGGGCGCCTAGGTGGCTCAGTGGTTTAAAGCCTCTGCCTTTGGCCCAGGTCATGATCTCTGGGTCCTGGGATCAAGGCCCGCATTGGGCTCTCTGCTCAGCAGGGAGCCTGCTTCTGCCTCTTTCTCTGCCTGCCTCTCTGCCTACTTGTGATCTCTCTCTCTGTCAAATAAATAAATAAAAGTCTTAAAAAAAAAAAAAAAAAGAATTAGACACCTAACAGACTGAGTCACACAGGTACCCCTAAAGAATCATATTCTTTGTGGGGCCTGGCTGGCTCAGTCAGTGAAACATGCAACTCCTGATCTCAGGGTTGTGATTTCAAGCCTCATGCAGGGTGTAGAGATTACTTTAAAAAAAAAAAATCAAATTCTTTGATTCAATAATCCGATTCTTAAGAATGTATCTCAGGGAAATAAACTGAAAAATATGAGTCAAAATATCCAGTAACTGGAAAGTAGGTGATGAAATTATAATAATTC
Source organism: Spilogale gracilis (assembly GCA_004023965.1). Classification (NCBI taxonomy): domain Eukaryota; kingdom Metazoa; phylum Chordata; class Mammalia; order Carnivora; family Mephitidae; genus Spilogale; species Spilogale gracilis. Next base: position 19,727 of record PITA01015977.1, read on the forward strand.
AAGTTAATAGACTATTTTTAGCCACTAAAAACAATAAATATAAAGAATGGATAGCTACATAGAAACTAATTATAAAATAATAATTGAAAAAAAGGAAAACATAGGGGCGCCTGGGTGGCTCAGAGGGTTGAGCATATGCCTTTGGCGCAGGTCATGATCTCAGGGTCCTGGGATAGAGCCCCACATCGAGCTCCCTAGTCAGCAGAGAGCCTGCTTCCTCCTCTCTCTGCCTGCCTTTCTGCCTATTGGTGATCTCTCTCTCTGTCAAATAAATTTAAAAAATCTTAAAAAAAAAGGAAAACATAAAATTCTATACACACTATGATCACTACTTTGTAATACCAATCAATATATCTTATTTAAAGATAAGATTTTTAAAAATAGGGGTGCCTGGGTGGCTCAGTCAGTTAAGAGGTTGACTCTTGATTTCAGTTCAGGTCAGGATTTCACTGTGCTGGTATCAAGCCCTGCACTGGGCTTCATGCTCAGTGGGGAGTTGGCATCAGATTCTCTCTTCCTCTCCCTCTCGCTGTCCCCTCAGCTTGTGTGTGTGAGTTCTCTCTAAAGTAAATAAATCTTTTTTAAAAAAAATGTATTGTATGAACATACTATGATTTTTTTAAAAGATTTTTTATTTATTTATTTGACAGAGAGAAACACAGCTAGAGAGGGAACACAAGCAGGGGGAGTGAGAGAGGGAGAAGCAGGCTTCCTGCTCAGCCTGGGGCTCGATCCCAGGTCTCCAGGATCATGACCTGAGCCAAAAGCAGTCGCTTAACCAACTGAGCCACCCAGGCGCCCCTAAAGTAAATAAATCTTAAAAAACAACAACAACAAACTATGAACTAAAGCAAAAACAAAAATTTGCATAGGTTTAAATTTAAAAATAAAATCTTGGGGTGCCTGGGCGGCTCAGTCCATTAAGCATCTGCCTTCCACTGGGGTCATGATCTCAGGGTCCTGGGATCAAGCTCCCCATGTGGCTCCCTGCTCAGCGGGAAGCATGCTTCTCCTTCTTCCTCTGCCCCAACCTCCACTACTACTCTTTCTCTCTCAAATAAATAAAATCTGTAAAACAAACAAATAAATAAATGAAATTTTTAGAAATTAAATCTTTTTATTTATTTATTTTTAATTCTTTTTTTTTTTATTTGACAGAGAGAAACACAGCGAGAGAGGGAACACAAGTGGGGGGAGTGAGAGAGGGAGAAGTAGGCTTCCCGTGGAGCAGGGAGCCCGATGTGGGACTCGATCCCAGGTCTCCGGGATCATGACCTGAGCCGAAGGCAGTTGCTCAACCAACTGAGCCACCCAGGCATCCAGGAAATTAAATCTTTTTAAAAAAGTTTTTATTTAAGTAATCTCTACACCCAATGTGGGACTCAAACTCAGCCCTGAGATTAAGAGTCGCATACTCCACCAAATGAGCCAGTCAGATGCCCAGTCCTGCATTATTTTTATCATGTGTTTTTCAACTATAAAAGACTTAGAAAAAAATAAAAATAAAAATAAAAGACTTAGAAAAGAGCTACAAAAAAAAAGCAGACTTCTGTATAACTTTCAGTCAGCTTCCCTTAATACCTTATTTTACATAACCATAGTATAATTATCCAAAGAAATACACATAAGTACAATATTAGGTAAATTACAGTCGTTATTTAGATTCCAAGATTTTTACCATTTAATGTTATTTTCCTGTTCTGGGATCAAATTCAGAATCCTACATTGCAGTTACTTGTCATGTCTCCCCAGTGTCCTCTAATCTGTGATAATTCTTCAGTCTTTCCTGGTTTTTTATGACCTTGCAAATCTCCTATTCTTAAACTTTTCATCCAACAATTTTATTTTTTTTTTTATTTTTTTTTTTTTAAAGATTTTATTTATTTGACAGAGAGAAACACAGCCAGAGAGGGAACACAAGCAGGGGGAGTGAGAGAGGGAGAAGCAGGCTTCCCACTGAGCAGGGAGCCTGATGTGGGACTCGATCCCCGGTCTCCGGGATCATGACCCGAGCCGAAGGCAGCTGCCCAACCAACTGAGCCACCCAGGCGCCCCTCATCCAACAATTTTAGTACCTATTATGGATCTTACCACTACTGTGGTATTCTAAATGGTGATTTTCTATAACCCTCATCCTTCATGGTAATAATTGGAATTATTCTACAATAAGGAGATGTCCATTCTCTTTCATTTATTAACTTACTTAATTGAGGACACTGATTTTATCCTTTGGGTTATAATCCAGTATTATTAGTACTAGTTTTTTGCTCAATGTTAGGTGGTTTTAATAACTTAAAAAAATGATTGTAGGGCGCCTGGGTGGCTTAGTTGGTTGAGCGTCTGCCTTTGGCTCAGGTCATGATCCCGGAGACCCGGGATCGAGTCCCACATCGGGCTCCCTGCTCGGCGGGAAGCCTGCTTCTCCCTCTCTCGCTCCCCCTGCTTGTGTTCCCTCTCTGGCTGTGCTTCTCTCTGTCAAATAAATAAATAAAATCTTTAAAAAAAAATGATTGTAGAATAAGTGAGTGAATAAACTTACATACCAAGACACAAGAAAGAAACAATCACAGACACAACAGAATGTATCCACCACCACGAGGATCCAATCAGAAGATTGCTGCCTACCTGACATTAGTTTCTTCAGCAGTTTCTGGCTCTTGTTAGAGTCACGCTGTAAAATATCCTGCTCTTCACGAGTACATACCTATAAATTATTAAGAAGACAACACAGGATCCAAGTTACATTAATTTTGCTTGCTTAATATCCTAACATGTAACCTCAAATTACACATCAGATATGGTGATAAAATGAGACTGTTGGTGTTTTTTTTTTTTAATCCAAACACACCAAAAGTATCCATATCCAAATGAGTTTTCCCTTATCTCTTTCCACTTTTCCCTTCTTTTACGAACAACAGAAAAAACTTATCTCACTGGAAGTGTCCCTGAATGATCTGATAGTTAAAAAAAAAAAAGAGAAAAAAAGTCTACTTTCAAAGGACAACAATTTGCCATCACTGAAAATACTGGGAAAAAATACATAAGACTTTTTTTTTTTTAACAAGATTTTTTTTTAAAAAGACTTTCAGTTCTAATCATGAAATTCAAGTCTTATGAAAGAAGTTAAGCAGACGTCTTATTAGTAAGAACCAGAAAGAGGTGCCTGGGTGGCTCAGTCATAAAGTGTTTGCCTTCAGTTCAGGTCATGATCTCAGGGTCCTGGGATCCAGCCCCGCACTGGACTCCCTGCTAGGCAGGAAGCATGCTTCTCCTCTCCCACTCCCCCCACTTGTGTTTCCCTCCCTATGTCTCTGTCAAATAAATAAATAAAATCTTAAAAAAAAAAGAATGAATGAACCAGAAAAAGCAAATTACAGTGCCACCAGCAAAAACTAGTCTAACTCGTATATATATATACATATATATATATATATACACACACACATATATATACATATATATACACACACACACATATATATATATTTAAAGATTTTTATTTATTTGACACAGACAAACAAGGCTAGGGAAAGCCCCACATAAGAGGGTTTTTACTGCTGTTTTATGAATTTTTGTTTGGGAAAAAACTACATTTTCCAGGTCACCCACTATCAGCTTACTCTCTGAGTATACTGAATAATTAAAGGACCCATCAGAGAAGAAAAAACAAAGCAATATAAAATGGATGTTTTCACCAACATCTAAAGCCACCGTTTCTGCCAGCCTGCTCAACTGGCAGAATAAGTTTTCTAGACAACTCATTAGGGTGTTTGTAAGACAGTTATTACTGCCACACTCTTGAGGTCATTCTCTCAGACAATGAAGGTAAAAAGGAGATATCCTGGAACTAGAAGCTATAATAACCTCAGAATTATGTTACAGTATAAGACCTGGAGTCCTCAACAATGTATATTCTCAAAACTCTTCTCACTAATAGGCCTCAGTACTAAGACAGAACCTTGGGTTTTTGACTAATTAAAATCCCTGCTACTAGAGTTTACTGGACATTGGAGGGAACAATTTCCTAAGAAAAAGAGAAATTACTAGGGCTGTAAATGTCCCTATATATCCAACCAAGGACAGTAAAAAAAGATATAAAAGGAACAATTTACCAGAGTACCACAGAAAAAGCAGGGGCCAGAGCCCTCCTGTTCACAGACAATGCGCCCACAGATCAGACAGTTATTGATCAGCTTGTGCTTCTGGCCCAGGCAATCACAAGGATGGCGACCAGGGATCAGGACTGCAAGCCTGTCCTGTCCCTCTTTTGTGTATAAACTAACAAACTTTGTCTTCTTCTTTAAGGAGTTGCTGTTCTCGTGTGCCTAATTGTAAAAAAATATCAGAAATAACATCAAATAATTAATGATAATGTGAACAATTAACAAGAGAAAAACCTCAGTTCCGTTCAATGAAAACTTATACACTACCTAGGAACCATGACAGAAAGAGAGGAATGGGAGAAATACAAAGTAAGGGTTATCATCAAGGTTCTGAAGAAAAGTAATATTCTAGAAAAACTGGCTGATATGCCTTACCTTTTCTGCCAGTCGTTTTCAATCCTCTATTATAGCTCATGAAAGGTAAATGTAGCAGTAAGAGTTATTTATGTGTCATATTTATAGCTAAGGTGGAGAGCATAAGAAACAAAAATGCCCCTAAAAGCAGATGATACTCAAATATTTGGAAATATGATCAATAAAGTAAGAAAAATCAAGAAAGGAGTACGTGGGTGGCTCAGCTGGTTAAGCATCCAACTTTTAATTTCAGCTTAGGTCATGATCTCAGAGAAGGAGAGGGACCCCTGAGTTGGACTCATTGCTCAGCAGGGAGTCTGCTTGAGGTTCTCTCTCTCCCCTTTCTTGCTGTCCCTTCCCCTGCTCATGCTCTCACTCTCTAAATAAATAAATCTTTTAAAAAATCAAGAAAAAAAATTAGCTCCATAAGAAAAAGATGACACAATAGAAAAATGGGTAAAATATCTAAACAGGAACTTCATAAAAGAAAATATCCAACTTGTCACCAGACACATGAAAAAAATGCTTCATGAACTTTTATTACTCATCAAGATAATGCAAAATAAAAACCAAAATGCAATACCAACCAGAATGGCTAAATTGAAAAAGACAGAAAATACGGAGTGCTGGCAAGGATATAGAAAGAACAATTAAGGTTTTCACACATTGTTGGGGAGTATAAACTGGTATCTACTAAAGCTGAACATACCCATACTTGGGATCTAGCACTTCAGTTCTTGGATATAAATGCAAAAGAAATGTGTAAAAATGTTCACCAAAGACATGTACAAGAATGTTCATTGCAGCAGTAGAATTGAAAACTATCCAAATGTTCAACAGATTGGTGTATTCACTTAACAGAATCCTCTGAAGCAATGAGAATGAAAAAGTATAGCTATACGATATGGATAATTCTTAAAAACCATGTTAATTCAAAGAAGCCAGACACTAAAGAGTACCTAGCTCCATTTACACAACATTCATAAGCAGGCAAAACTAACCTATGGTGGGGCACCGGGGTGGCTCAGTCCTTAAGCGTCTGCCTTTGGCTCAAGTCATGATCCTGGGGTCCTGGGATTGAGCCCTGCATCGGGCTCCCTGTTCCACAGGAAGCCTGCTCTCCCTCTCCCACTCCCCCTGCTTGTATTCCCTCTCTTGCTGTGTCTCTATCTGTCAAATAAGTAATTAAAATCTTAAACAAACAAACAAACAAAAACTAACCTATGGTGTTGAAAGTCAGGAAGGTGCCTTCCCTTGGGAGGGATGTCATTTTGGGGCAAAAGGGGGGCCGCCCTCTAGAGGAATGGTAATGTTTTCTTCTTGCATATACAGGTATGGTCAGTTTGTGAAATTACACCTGTTCACTTCTGTATGTTATAAAATAAAAAGTTCAAAAAGAGAACTATATTTACCAGCTTCTGTCTTAGTCCACTCAAGCTGCTATAATAAAATATCACAGACTGGGTAACTTATAAACAATATAAATTTATTTCTCACAGTTTTAAAGTCTAGAAGCCTAAGATTAGAGTGCCAGCATGGTTGGTGACCCTCTTACAGGTCAAAGCAATGATTTCTTCTAGATCACTGTATCATGACACAATAAAAGGGGCTTGGAAGCTCTGTGGGATCTCTTTTACAATACTAATTCTAGGGACGCATGGATGGCTCAATTGCTTAAGTGTCTGCCTTCAGTTCAGGTCATGCTCCCAGGGTCCTAGGATTAAGTCTTACTCAGTGCGAAGCCTGCTTCTCCTTCCACCTGCTGCTCCTCCCCCTGTTTTTGCTCTCTCTCTCTGGCAGTAAATTAAATATATATATATTTAAATGTATATATATATACATTTAAATATATATATATATATATATATATATATAAATGTAAAGAATACTAATCCGACTCATGAGGGCTACACGTTCATGACATAAGAACGTCCTAAAGGGGGGGGGCACCTGGGTGGCTCAGTGGGTTAAAGCCTCTGCCTTCAGCTCAGGTCATGATCTCAGGGTCCTGGGATCGAGGCCCGTGTCGGGCTCTCTGCTCAGCATGGAGCCTGCTTTCTCCTCTCTCTTGAGATATAGAGATAATTTAAGTCAATTTAGGTAAAAATTAAAATCTAAGAAATTGCTGAAGATTTTATCTTACCTAGCACACTGCCATTTTTTTCCAACTAGTCAATTATAACTTTGGCTGTCAGAGATGGTAGTGTGGAGATTAAAATCTCTAAACAGAAACTTGTATTTGACTCTCATTAAATTATCCAGTAACATTAAAATAAGCTGTTTGAAGGCAGTGCTTTGATGAGTTCTCATATACACAACGAGAAATGAGTATATGCTGAGAAATACTGTAGAGAAGGGAAGAACAAGCCAAGCAAGAAAATTCATAGCATATTACCACACTGCTTAAAACCATTCACTGGCTTCCCACTGTGCTGAGAATAAAAATCCAAGCTACTTATAACTCCCTATAAAGCTTTAGAAATGGCCTCCAGGTGTTCTCCAACCTCATCTACATATCACTCTTGCCCTGTTCACTATGTGCCAACCACACAGGCTTCTATTAGTTTCCAGAACACTTGTCTCCATCTCCCCTTTGTGCTTGTCATTCTCTCAATCTGAACTATTCCTAGCCCATCTTTTTACATACTGGTTCCTTTTCAGTATTCAGTTCTTAACAATAATTTCACTCCGTCAGAGAGGCTTCCCCTGAATACTGTATATAAACTAGCTCCCTTCCTATCAACTACTGCCTATCACACTGCCCTTATTACTTTTTTCACAGCAGTTTTCACAATCTATAATTACTTTTTAAAAATTGGCTGTCTTTTTTTTTTTTTAAGATTTTATTTATTTGGGATGCCTGGGTGGCTCAGTTGGTTGAGCGACTGCCTTCGGCTCAGGTCATGATCCTGGAGACGCGGGATCGAGTCCCGCATCGGGCTCCCTGCTCGGCGGGAAGCCTGCTTCTCCCTCTCTCACTCCCCCTGCTTGTGTTCCCTCTCTGGCTGTGTTTCTCTCTGTCAAATAAATAAAATCTTTAAAAAAAAAAAAAAAAAAAAAAAAAGATTTTATTTATTTGACAGAGAGAAACAAAGCCAGAGAGGGAACACAAGCAGGGGGAGTGAGAGAGGGAGAAACAGGCTTCCCGCCGAGCAGGGAGCCCGATGTAGGACTCGATCCCGGGTCTCCGGGATCATGACCTGAGCCGAAGGCAGTCGCTTAACCAACTGAGCCACCCAGGCGCCCCTGGCTGTCTTTTTTAAAAAATATTTTATTCAAAAAATTTTTATTCATTTGACAGAGAGAGAGAGAGAGAGAGAGAGTGCGCACAAGCAGGGGAAGCAGCAGGCAGAAGAAGCAGGATCCCTCCTGAGCAGGGAGTCGGACGTAGGGCTCAATCCCAGGACCCCATGATCACGACCTGAGCAGAAGGCAGACACTCAACTGAGTGAGCCATCCAGGCATCCCTTGACTGTCTTTTCTATCTTTCCTTGGAACCACTAAGATGTAATTTAAGAGAGCATGGGAACTGGGCGCCTGGGAGGCTCAGTGGGTTAAAGCCTCTGCCTTCGCTCAGGTCATGATCTCAGGGTCCTGGGATCGAGGCCCGCATCGGGCTCTCTGCTCAACAGGGAGCCTGCTTCCTCCTCTCTCTCTGCCTGCCTCTCTGCCTACTTGTGATCTCTCTCTCTGTCAAGTAAATAAATAAAATCTTAAAAAAAAGAGAGCATGGGAACCTAATACAGTTTGTTTACTGCTATCATTCTTGACATACAGTAGATATGCAATAAATATGATTTTCTGAATAACCAAATGAACTGCCTATAGAAGTTGAAGACACATTTACCTATAGGTCCAAAGTGGAACTATAAGTACACAGCTCGATCATCTCTCATGATTCCAGGTCTATGAATCTGCCTATTTATTAAAATACATTTGTAACCCCCAAATCAATATTCTAGGTGCTTTTTTACAATCATGCATGGACATGGACAGAGCAGCAATCTGATCTTCCAAATGCACAGATTTCCTACTAAAAGGCTAAAGCAAGGCAATCATTTGCCTTCTTGTTTTAGCTCTCATACTGTAAACAAGTCTTTTTAGTCTATTTAGGGCCAGTTTTTTACATTTCTGTGCTTTTTCTTCATGATCTCGTATTTAAAATGGCCCTATGCATAGTGCTTAAGTGTTGTCTAGTATTCCTAAGCATAAGAAGGCTGCACCTTACATAGGAAATAGATGTTAGGTAAGTTTTTTTTCAGGCATAAGTTATAGTGCTGTTGGCTATGAGTTCGATGTTAATAAATCAATAATATATATTAAATAAAGTGTCTTTAAACAGAAATACAAATAAAATAAGGTTAAGTACTGAATATTTCATAGAAATATTGTGACCAGATGCTCAGAGAAACCTAACCCTGTATTTCCCCTAAGAGCAACGGTTCAGGGCACCTGGGTGGCTCAGTCAGTTAAGGGTCTGCCTTCGGCTCAGGTCATGATCCCAGGATCCTGGGATGGAGTCCCACATCAGGCTCCCTGCTCAGTGGGGAGTTTGTTTTTCCCTCTCCCTCGCCCCTGCTCATGCTCATTCTTTCTCAAATAAAGAAAATCTTAAGAAAAAGAAGATTAATGGTTCAATATTCAGTAATTCAGTGTACATGAAGCTCTAATAAGAAATTACTATACACTGGGGCGCCTGGGTGGCTCAGTTGGTTAAGCGACTGCCTTCGGCTCAGGTCATGATCTTGGAGACCTGGGATCGAGTCCCATATCGGGCTTGGCAGGAAGCCTGCTTCTCCCTCTCTCACTCCCCCTGCTTGTGTTCCCTCTCTGGCTGTGTTTCTCTCTGTCAAATAAATAAAATCTTTTAAAAAAAAGAAAAGAAAAGAAATTACTATACAGGGGATAAATCATTTTTTCAAAATCATTTTCCAAGTTCACTTAATGAGTAGAAAGTATTTAAGAACAAAATACAGACTCAAAAACAGGTTGTTGAGGTGTAAACTGCTCTTAAAGCATTAAGAGATAAAAAAATTAAGTCATTATTAATTTGAATATCTTTCCCTACCCAAGCCTGGGAACTTAAGAGTGAACCATGCTTCTGTTTTACCTTATGAAACAAGCCAACAAGCATCAAGGCATCTTATTCATTAAGATCCATTACTAAGGGGTGCCTGGGTGGCACAGTGGGTTAAAGCCTCCACCTTCAGCTCAGGTCATAATCTCAGGGTCCTGGGATTGGGCTCTCTGCTCGGTAGGGAGCCTGCTTTCCCCTCTCTCTCTCTCTGCCTGCCTCTCTGCCTACCTGTGATCTATCTCTCTGTCAAATAAATTTTGAAAAAAAAGATCCATTACTAAAAACAGTGAAATACTTTGTTAAGCTAAGATTGGCATCTACTGCACTAAAAAGCTAGGTTGTAGCAGAATATTACATAGCTAGGGTATATATAATGTGGATTGGTAAATGACTGAGTTGACTGAACAGATCAGAGCAACAAAGGATTGCATGGATAAAAGAGTAAATGATTACAAAAAAGAAATACCAAAAAGAATTGGAACATAAAATTTTAAAATATTTATCAATAGCTTCAAAACGTTTAAAAACTAAACTGGGGGCATCTGGGTGGCTCAGTCATTAAGCATCTGCCTTCTTAAAAAAATGAAATAAGGCTTTAAAATTGTTATCCATTATTTGGGGCACCTGGCTGGATCAGTCAGTGGAGCATGTGACTCTTGGTCTTGGGGACATGAGTTCAAACCCCAGATTGCATATGGAGCTTACTTAAAAGAAAAAAAAAAGTTATCCATGATTTGATCTCTCTGGCCAGAAAATATTATCTTTACATTCCATTATACTTTTACCATAAGATTCTATACACTTGCAGTCATCACTTGTAAAATATACATTCAGACATAGCTACATAATACATCTTTTAGTTTAAAACAAGTAATTTTACTGATAAGAGTAATATAAAAATTACTCAAAATAATGTTCAGATGAATTACAAACCTAAATGTGAAAATTGTAACTTTTAAACTAATTGAGGACAATTTAGGAGAATATATTTTTCACTTTGGGATGGGAAAAATGCCTTAAGGCTTAAATAAGCTATAAAAAGCATAAAACAAAGACAAAGATCAATATATACCACATTAAAACTGAAAATTCCGGGGCATCTAGGTGGTTCAGTCGGTTAAGCAACTGCCTTCAGCTTAGGTCATGATCCTGGAGTCCCAGGATGGAGTCCTGCATCGGGCTCCCTGCTCAGTGGGGATTCTGCTTCTCCTTCTGACTGTCCTCCCTCTCATGCTCTTTTCACTCTCTCTCTCTCTCAAATAAATCAATAAAATCTTTTAAGAAAATTAAAAATTCCTGTGAGTCAAAAGATAACACAAAGGAAAAAACACAGACTAGTAGAGATCTACAAGATATATAATAAAAAAGTAATACTGGGGCGCCTGGGTGGCTCAGTTGGTTAAGCGACTGCCTTCGGCTCAGGTCATGATCCCGGAGACCCAGGATCGAGCCCCACATCGGGCTCCCTGCTCGGCGGGAGGCCTGCTTCTCCCTCTCTCACTCTCCCTGCTTATGTTCCCTCTCTGGCTGTGTTTCTCTCTGTCAAATAGATAAAATCTTTAAAAAAAAAAAAGTAATACATAGAATACATAAAGAACTCCTATAAATCAATTTGAAAAAGACTATCAAGTCAGCAGAAAAGCAGATCAAGAGTATGAAATAGTTCAGAATAATCCAAAAGGTCAAAAAAATGGATACCAAAAACAAGTCAACAAACTCTCCAAAATGACACACTCCTAATTTAGAATTCATGTGTATATAAAGTAAAATGAAATACCATTTCTTATACTTAAAATAGGCAAAACTTGGGATGCCTGGCTGGCTCAATCAGTAGGGTATGCAACTCTTGATCTTGGCGTTGTAAGTTCAAACCCCACACTGGGTGTAGAGATTATTTTTTTAAAAAAGTAAAATACGGGGCGCCTGGGTGGCTCAGTTGATTAAGCGACTGCCTTCGGCTCAGGTCATGATCCCGAAGACCCGGGATCGAGCCCCACATTGGGTTTCCTGCTTGGCAGGAAGCCTGCTTCTCCCTCTCTCATTCCCACTGCCTGTGTTCCCTCTCTGGCTGTGTTTCTCTCTGTCAAATAAATAAAATCTTTAAAAATAATAAAAATAAAATAAAAAAATAAAATAAAACTAAGAGTTTTTAAAAAAGGGCAAAACTTCAAAGGCTTCATTGGCAAAGAAGGAGAAAATAGAAATCACTTACCTTGATGGAGGAAGGATAAAATTGGTACAATTATTTTAGAAATTAATTTGGTAGTTTCAATAAAAGAAAAATTAACAAAACCTATAACGCAGTAATTCAAATAATAGGTAAATACATCCTAGAGAAACTCTCAAATGTACCTGAAGGAAATATGTATAAGAATGTCCATTCCAGTATTCACAACAGCCAACTATCATAAACAAGATAAAAGTGCATTTATGAATTAGTGGAGAAATTAAATCAGTGGAATATTATATAGGAGTTAAGAGGAAAAAGTCTATGTCATCATGGTAACTTCCAAAAAGTTCTAAAAAAGTCTGCAAAATGACAGTATGCTATTTATCTACATTTTAAAAAATAACACAAACTGTACTATATATTTATGTACTCCTATATGTGAAAAAATAGACTATTAATATTCATAACCAAATTCATGAGAGTAATCATCTGTAAGGTGGGTGGAAACAGAAGTGTGTATTAGTTTCTCAACCCAAGCACTACTGATGCTTTGTTGTAGAGGCTCTCCTGTGTTAAGAAGGATGTTTAGGAGCATCCTGGCTTCTACTCACTAGATGCCAGTAGCATCTCTTTGCCGCATGTTGTGATAGCCAAAATGTTTCCACACATATTCCTTTGGGGGCAAAATCAAGAATCACTGGCTAGAGAGAACAAAGAGAATGTCAACATTCTTTGTAAGGTTCCCTTTATTTCATGTCATTTTATTTAATCTTTACACCCAATATGGTGCTCAAACTCCTGCCCATAAGATCAAAAGTTACATGTTCTACTAACTGAGCCAGTCAGGTTTCCCCCATTGATTTTAAAAAAGAAGAAACTACAAAAAAATGTTACGAATTATCAATTCTGGGTGTAAGTACATGGGTCTTTATTATATTAGTCATTATTCTTTCTAGGTTTTTTTTTTCCATCTCAAAAAGCCTATTTGTAAGCTACCATATGATCCAGCAATCCCACTTCTGAGTATACATCCAAAAGAATTGCAAGTAGGATCTTGAACAGATAATTGCACACCCATGTTTTCAGAGCAGCACCATTCACAACAGCCAAAAAGAGAAAGCAATTCAAATGTACATTGAGGGATGAATGGATAAACCAAATATGGTATATACATAAAATGGAATATTATTTAGCCTTAAAAAAGGAAATTCTGTCATGTGCTACAACATATGAGCCCTGAGAACACTATGCTATGTGAAATAAGCCAGGCACAAAAAGACAAATACTGTTTGATTCCACTTAGATGTAAAGCAGTCAAATTCATAGAAACAGAAAATAGAATGGTGGTTGACAGGGACTGGAAAGAAGAGAAAATGGGGAGCTATTTAATGGATACAGAGTTTTAGCTTTGCCAGATGAAAATGTCCTAGAGATCTATTGCATAGCAATATGAAAATATTTTTAATACTACTAACATATACATTTAAAAAATAGTTAAGATGGTAAAAAAAACTTACCAATTGTACATCTTAAGTATGTGCAATTACATTCATATGTCAATTATACCTCAATACAGCTGTTTTTTAGAAATATTATTCTTTTTCATTATAAAAATAAAAAATAGAAAGTACAAGAGTATAAAGATGGAAAATTAAAACACTTACTATCATATTACCAGAAGAAACACCAGTTTTTTCTTTTAGCCTGCCTATGTTTGTGTTTGTGTAAGTTTGTGTATATATATAGAATAAGTAATTTTTAAACATAAAAAATCAAACATACATATTTTATTCATGCATTTTTCACTCAATATTTTATGAGAGTTTTCCCAAATTACATATTTTAGAGAACAATTTTATTAGTTGCATGATATTCTATCAAGTAAGGGAACCATAATTAATTTAATCTTTCTTTTACTGTTAAACGAATTTGTTCAAATTTTCAGGTTTGTCTGCATGCATTTCTTTCTTTTTTAAAAGATTTATTTATTTATTTATTTCAGAAAGGGAGAAAGTGCTGTGGGAGGGGCAGGACAGGGAGAAAGAGAGAGTCCCAAGCTGACTCTCTGCTAGCAGTGGAGGCTCAATCTTATGACCTGAGCTGAAATCAAGAGTTGGTTGCTTAACTGACTGAGTCACCCAGGCACCCCTTTGCATGCATTTCTGATTACTTTCTTATGTCAGATTTTTGAATCAAATTAGTAAGTCAAAAGGGATATGAATACTTCTATGGTTCCTGATGTATGCTGCTGAACTGTCCCCCAGAAAGCTAAAACCAAAAAAGAAAAAAAAAAAAAAAAAAACTAAAACCAATTTACAGGGAGCCTGGGTAGCTTAGTCATTAAGCGTCTACCTTTGGCTCAGGTCATGATCCCAGCATCCGGGGATCAAGTCCTGCATTGGGCTCTCTGTTTGGCAGAAAGCCTGCTTCCCCCTCTCCCATGCCCACTGCTTGTGTTCCCTCTCTCACTGTGTCTCTCTCCATTAAATAATAAATAAAACCTTAAAACAAAAATTTACATTGCCACCGGTAGTGTATGGGGCGGTTCCTGTACAAATACAACTTCATCATCACTGAGTATTCAATTTAAAATTATAGGCAGTATCTCAGGGATTTAATGATTTAATTTGACAACCAGTTGAGTAACCAACCAGCCTGGTTTGCATAGGACTAAGAAAATCCAGAATACTGGACTTTCAGTGCTAAAACTGAGAAAGTCCTAGGCAAGTAAGGTGACAAACTGGTAAAGTTAAATATCTTTTAATGTTTATTGGTCATTTGTGTTTTTTATTTTGCTTATGATGCTTCTCTGAGTATTTTATTCTGCTTGATAAAAGGCTTAAGTTTCTATTCTTTTCCCTTTAACTTATTATTTGCAAATACTTTTCCACATTTTTTTTGCATTGTCATCATACTCAGAGTTTTTTGGTCAGCTCTCTTCCATCTTAGCATAATTAACTATTCTCTTCTATTGGGAAATTTAGTTTGTTAAATTTCCTTGATTATAAATATTTCTGCTTACTTCACAAGGTTATTTTGAGAGTCATGAACAAACACAAAAAAACTTTAAAAACTAAATGATGAGAATGGTGGTGGCAGTAGTAGATGGCCCAAAATAGGAACTTTTTTTTTTTAAGATTTTATTTATTTGAGAGAGAGAAACACAGCTAGATGGGGACTACAAACAGGGAGAGTAAGAGAGGGAGAAGCAGGCTTCCCGCCAAGCAGGGAACCTGGGCCCATGACCTAAGCCAAAGGCAGACACCTAACAACTGAGCCACCCAGGTACCCCAAAATAGGAACACTCTTAGTAACAGATAGTAGTGTGCATTCTTTTAGTAAAAATACAAACACACACACACACACACACACACACACACACACACACACAAAACGTTAAAGTTGAAGCCCTGGTGACCTTCATTAAATATCTTCCATTTAGGGGCGCCTGGGTGGCTCAGTTGGTTAAGCGACTGCCTTCAGCTCAGGTCATGATCCCGGATTCCCAGGATCGAGCCCTACATCAGGTTCCCTGCTCGGTGGGAAGCCTGCTTCTCCCTCTCTCACTCCCCCTGCTTGTGTTCCCTCTTCAGCTGTGTTTCTCTCTGTCAAATAAATAAATAAAATCCTTTAAAAAAAATATATATATATATATATTTTTTTTTTTCCCCATTTAGGGACGGCTAGGTGGCACAGTCAGTTAAGCATCGACCTTCAGCTCAGGTCATGAACTCTGGGTCCTGGGATCAAACCCCATGAACATCAGGCTCCTTGCTCAGCGGGGAGTCTGCTTATCCCTCTCCCTCTGCCCCTCTCCTCTTCTTGTGCTCTCTCTCTCTCAAATAAATAAATAAAACTTTTTAAAAATTAATGAATGGGGTGCCTGGGTGGCTCAGTCGGTTAAATGTCTGCTTTTGGCTCAGATCATGATTCCAGGGTCCTGGGATTGAGCCCCATATCAGGCTCCCTGCTCGGTGGGAGGCCTGCTTCGCCCTCTCCCACTCCCCCTGCTTGTGTTCCCTCTCTCACTGTCTCTCTCTCTCTTTGTCAAATAAATAAATATTTTTAAAAATTAATAAATATTTTCCATTTATATATATCTCTTTATCAATATCATTTCTAACCAAAGTGTCCTTATAATAACTATTAAATCAGCATGCCAAAAAAATCTACCATATAGAAAGTAATATATCATCATCACTTTCTCTCCATAAAATTCATGCATTTGTTGAAGAATTGCCACTCTACACCAATTTTTACACTTTGCTCTCTGAAATGTATCAGTCACCTCTCCTTTTTCATAGAACTAGAAAAAGATTCATTCTATAAGCACTCACCTTGGCCAAATCAAAAGGTGTTTTGACTTCCCTGGTTGTGTCAGGTTCAGCAAATGCAGGAACCTCCTGTCTATTTCTTCCTTTCCGCCTGCTCCTCTTCAGCTGGTCTCCTGATTTCTGCCCATCTAACACTTCTTTAGAGAAAAAAAATTATATAAATACAGACACACACACACACCTGCACACAGATTGATAACAGCAGGATTCATTGGTGAATTAACAGCTAATAAAGAGAAGATGACATTTAATATTTAAAGTGAAGATATGAAGTCAGGAAGCCTTTTTACATTAGCTTTTCTTCTCAAACCAGAATTGAATTTAAACCATAATTTTCAAGACAGTAGATGATAAAGACTACTGGCTAGGATTAAAATAGTAAATTAAAATCTAATATTTTAGATTGTTTAATAACATTGACAGATTATTTAGTTTGGTGTTTATCTTTTATATCATTTAACTAAACAGTTACTTCTAAATGCTATTCATATAACAGCTGGTCAACATTTACTTTCATCCAGGTATGCATATAACTGGAAAGTGTTTTTTTAATCCATGGATAATTTTTCAGAATATTCTGAAACCACATTTGTATCTGTAAACAGGTATTTTTGTAGTATTTTCAAAGTTCAAAAAGTCTGAACTAAAACAATATTCATTACAGTTTGAGTGGAACTGAGCTAAAAATATATATACATATGATTCTGGTTAAGTTAACTATGAGGAAATAGCAGGGACAGAAAATATTAGGTCCTATAAACCAACCTATTTACCAATATTTCAACCCTCAATTATATTAACTTACCATCTTTTTTGGAGGACTGTTGCAGAGTATCAGAACTCAACGCCTGATCATTCTTTTGCCATCTGGTTATAAGCTCCTCTATGAATTGACCTTTTTTGTCCTCATTTCCCTGAAGGAGGTCAGTGACATATTCTCGTATCTCTGCAGCACTCTCAATTGACAAAACATACCTCAGGAAGGAAAAATATAAATTGTTGAAACAAGACCTACTTATGCTATGTTTTCTAATAATCACAACAGAAATCAAGGTAATACAAACCATTCATTAATCCATTAAAGTGGATTGTGCCAAATTCTATGCCAAATGCTTGGGATATAAGTTTGATTAGGACAAAAAATCTGATCTCAAGTAGTTCATCATCTAACCTTCATATAATCTTGTTAGAAGATTAGAATTAGGGCACCTGAGTAGCTCAGTGAGTTAAGCCTCTGCCTTCTGCTCAGGTCATGATCTCAGGGTCCTGGGATCAAGGCCTTCAGGCTCTCCGCTCAGCAGGGAGCCTGCTTCCTCCTCTCTCTCTGCCTGCCTCTCTGCCTACTTGTGATCTCTCTGTCAAATAAATAAATAAAATTTTTAAAAGAAGAAGAAGAAGAAAAGGGGCGCCTGGGTGGCTCAGAGGGTTAAGCCTCTGCCTTCGGCTCAGGTCATGATCTCAGGGTCCTCGGATCGAGCCCCACGTCGGGCTCTCTGCTCAGCAGGGAGCCTGCTTCCTCCTCTCTCTCTGCCTGCCTCTCTGCTTACTTGTGATCTCTCTCTGTCAAATAAATAAATAAAATCTTTAAAAAAAAAGATTAGAATTAATGTTTTGAAGATAGGCTTGTGGAGCTGTCTTTAACATAGAAATACTTTCTCTAAGTACGTATTTGCAGTCATTATATTTTCCTAAGAATACAAAACACTTAATCTTTATACTACAAAACCTAAAATTTGTTATAAATTAGTAGATATGGGGCGCCTGAGTAGATCAGAGGACTAGGCCTCTAACTTCAGCTTGGCTCGTGATCTCAGAGTCCTGGGATTGAGTCCCACATTGGGCTCTCTGCTCGGTGGGGAGCTTTCCCCCTCTCTCTCTGCCTACCTCTCTGCCTATTGTGATCTCGGTCTCCCTGTGTCAAATAAATAAATAAAATATTTTTTAAAAATGAGTACATATGCGCGCGTGGGTGGCTCAGTTGATATGCAACTGCCTTCAGCTCAGGACACAATCCCAGAGTCCCAGGATGGAGTCGCACATTGGGCTCCCAGGTCCACAGGGAATCTGCTTCTCTCTCTGACCTTCTCCCCTCTCATGCTCTCTCTGTCTCCCAAATAAATAAAATCTTTAAGTAAAATAATGAGTATAGGGGCCCCTGGGTGGCTCAGTTGGTTAAACGACTGCTTTCGGCTCAGGTCATGATCCCGGAGTCCCGGGATCGAGTCCCACATCGGGCTCCCTGCTTGGCGGGAAGCCTGCTTCTCCCTCTCTCACTCCCCTTGCTTGTGTTCCCGCTCTGGCTGTGTTTCTCTCTGTCAAATAAATAAAATCTTTAAAAAAAAATGAGTATATGTGACAATATAACCAGTTATTGGTTTAATATTCTCAAAAATTAGGGCGCCTGGGTGGCTCAGTCATTAAGTATCTGCCTTTGACTCAGGTCATGATCCCAAGGTCCTGGGATCCAGCCCTGCATCAGGCTCCCTGCTCAGCCTTGGAAGCCTGCTTCTCTCTCTCCCACTACCTCTGCTTCTCTCTCTCCCACTACTCCTGCTTGTATTCTCTCTCCCACTGTCTCTCTCTCTGTCGAATAAATAAAATGTTTTAAAAAAATTCTCAAAAATTATAAATCAGGGCAGCTGGCTGGCTCAGTTGGTAGAGCATGTGACTCTTGCTTTTGGGGTTGAGTTTGAGCTCCACTTTGGGTACAGAGATTACTTCAAAGAAAATTAAATCTTTAAAAAAAATTATAAATGGGGGTGCCTGGGTGGCTCAGTGGGTTAAGCCTCTGCCTTCGGCTCAGGTCATGATCTCAGGGTCCTGGGATTGAGGCCTGCATCGGGCTCTCTGCTCGGAGGGGAGCCTGCTTACTCCCCTCTCTCTGCCTGCTTCTCTGCTTACTTGTGATCTCTCTCTCTCTCTGTCAAATAAATAAATAAATAATTTGAAAATTTTTTAAGAATTACAAATAAAGCTTAGCATCACATCAGAATAAGCAGCTCTACTTTAAGGAAATGTTATAAAGGGTTCCTTGAAGTTCCTTATCCAAATATATTTTGAAGTGCCTTAAAAATAATAAGGTAATTCCATTTATATAGGACTATATAGGAAATTCTATGCAATAAGTTAACTGTATCACTATTTGAATTAATGAAAAACTAGCAGCTATTTAAAACATCCACTGATGAGAAAGACTAATGAATTCAAGTTTTTGGACTTTACAAAATGTGATATACCACAACTAAGAGTGAAATTTATGAATAATTATTGACCTGAAAAAAATGCTTTCATATAATGGTAAGTGAAATAACAGGATAGAATGTAGAGCATATCACAGCAATATCAATTGCTAAAAGAAATGTGTGTATCCCTACACTTAGGTGTAGAAAAAAAGGCCAGAAGGTTATATACTAAAATAATTACCACTGAGTGATATGATTAAAGAGAGTCAATTTTTAACTCTAAGATGAATATGTTTTGAAAACAGATTATAATAAGCATAATAAAAACACTAAGAGAAAAATAATGATTACCTCTGGGTTGTGGTATTATGGTAATTTTGGTTTCTTCTCCTATCTTTTTCTGATTTTTTTTTTTAGGCTTCTACAGTAATTATGTTACACCAAGGAAAGAAAGAATTGAAAAAATAACTTGTAAATTAACATATCAGACTATGAAAACATTATAAGGTCTGAATGAATTGTAATTCAAACACACTTATATGGGACACATGAAGATTATAATAATGCTATATTCCTTTAAATTAAAATAAAATCATGTGATTGTACCATCACTAGTAGCACATGTACTAGGTTTTTTTCCTAATGTGGTAGTACATTTACACAGTTATGATCTATAGGTGAATAAACCTGTGCCTCTGGACCTCATTAAGAGCATCTTCTAATCCATCATATACTAAAAAGACACAATTGTTTTTCAGGACTTTTACAGTTTAATCAACTTGACCCCCAAACTTAGCAGCCCCCATCAAAAGATTAATTGCCACCAAATTCTCACAGAAGAAACTGCAAGGAACCTCAGGGGATCATTTAACTGTGGAGTATTCAAACCACTAGGGAAGTATTTAAAGAGTTCTAGAAACATTTTTTTAAAAAGATTTTATTTATTTATTTGACAGAGAGAGAGATCACAAGTTGGCAGAGAGGCAGGGAGAGAGAGAGAGGGGAGGAAGCAGGCTCCCTGCTGAGCAGAGAGCCCGATGTGGGCCTCAATCCCAGGACCCTGAGATCATGACCTGAGCTGAAAGCAGAGGCTTTAACCCACTGAGCCACCCAGGCGCCCAAGTTCTAGAAACATTTTAATAAATGTTATTTTAATTATTTAAAAAAGTATAATAAGGACCAGCATACATCCAAATGTGTTATATACAAAATCTTATCAAAATAGCATCATCCTAAATATGAGCTAAGGCAGACTGTAAGCAAAGTTTATTTTGCTAATCCTGTACAAATCTCAATGTTCCATAAATGTATCACCAATTAGGAATACAGTAGTTCTGTCTTGTTTGTAAAAATTCAGGCCACTCATGCCAAAGTTTTCAAGTTAGCACACTACCATAGTACTAATTTTCAATTAAATAATGGGAAAATTCACACAAAAATGCTTTGATCATGGCATCATAACCTGTTAAGCAATAACTAGTAAAAACCTAAAAAGTAAAAAGTCAAATGAGTCCAAATAGAATTATATTCTAGGTAGCTTCAGTGGTTTGTTTGTTTTTTTTTCAGTTTCAAACAATTCTTGTAGAACTTATTTATGAATTAAAAAAATACAAGCAGGTATTTAGCCATACTTAGTGCTTCAACCACAAAGCTTAAATTTCTGATCACTGTTCTTTAAAGTGTGTGGGTAAGTTTAATTGAGAAAAATCTAAGGCTTCAAAATAAGCTGTTAAACTACAATCTTTGAAAATTAGAATTTTCCAGATGGCTTGGTGGCTAAGTCGGTTAAGCATCTGCTTTGGGCTCAGGTCATGATCCTGGAGTCCTCGGATAGAGTCCCACATCTGGCTCCCTGCTCAGCAAGGATCGTGCTTCTCCCTCTGTCTGCTGATCTTTCACTCTCACTCTCTCTTTCTGACAAATAGATAAATAAAATATTTTTAAAAAGAGAAAATAGAAAATTAGAATTTTCTTCATAGTGTATAAGCAGACAAGATACAAATGGATACTGAGAAGACCGCATCTAACCAGACTGCATTGCTGATCCATCAAAAATAGCCTCAGTCTGTGTTTTGTTTTGTTTTGTGTTAACCGGGTGACTTTTTTTTTTTTCCCCGTTTGGCATATTTGCAAAGTCTCATTACCTCATTTGACAGCATTCCACTGCTTTAAAAAAAAGTTTGAAAACTACTTAATCTGATCTTGCCTTCAAACCAGGGTAAAGATAAGCCAAATGATTTGGCAGAGTTTTTTTCCCCCTTAGTAGTTTATTCCAATGTTTAAAACAAAAACCTTTAAAATGGGCTTTCTTAATTCTCTCCTTGCCAACTGTTTTCTCCCAACTCAGAAACTCACTTCCTACAGAAGCCTAGAAATAGCAATTTAGGTTTCATTTAATTTATGAACAAGGAATCAAATCAAGAAATACTTCCAGGTTCTTCCATCGAGCCCAATTTTTGTAGAAGTCTTTCCCTCGCTGGAACATTGCTCTTCCACCTATCCACCCTTCAGTTTTCAGGTTAAAATCATGTCTTGAAGTAAACCTTACACGTTTCTAAAATCTTAGTGAGAATCCTTTACTCCGTGCTCCCACAATACCCTACATCTCCCCCACTCATCAACCAGGCAGAACCCAATAGTCTCAGTCGTCTTTGTTGCCCCAGCACCAGTAATGTAGTGTAACAAACATGATAAACAAATCAGCTGAAAGCAAATACTAAATTGTCACCATCTCCACTTCATAAGCATTATAAAATATTAAAGATAAGCTCTGCCAATTGTTCATTTTATAGACGCGGAAACAAAGGTATAGAGAGGGAAATTAAAATGCCCAAGGTTCCAAAACTGGTAAATGACAACAGAAACTAGAACTTGCGACTCCTTGGTCAGAAGTTATTTACACCTTACCACCGCTGCCTCTATTTAAAGTCCAGGTCCTATTTGACACAACCCATATCGGGCTAACTAAACATGCTCAGAGCAAAGTATTTCTGGAAAAATAATTTGGCTTGCCCCTTCTCTCCAGAATTTATAAGGAAACTGGCTCCCGGAATAGTCTTAGAGGTCTAATTATTAGAGATTTGGCGTTTTCCTAAGAAAAAGGCCCCATTGGCCGACTGGGTAGCCTGACACAGTATTCCAAAAGTGAAACTGTAAAGCTAGGGGTCAAAATTCGGCGCCTAGGGACCGATAGCAGCCCTTTTATCCTATTTCTTCACTCTCATCAACTTTTTAGTCCTCCCCGCTTCGCCCTCCGTTCAGTCAGTGCACATTCCAGAGCTCCTTCCCGCCTGGGACCCAAACCCGTCTCACTGCATGATCTCCTCGCTGACATCCAGGCCGAAAGTTTTCCGCAACTGCTGGGTGCACCAGCTCACCAGCTGCTTCTGGGACGCCGCCCCAGCCACCGCCATTTTTCCCAGCCGGAACCAGCTGGGCTTCCACAGCCCCCACGTCCTGCGCCGGACTAGTCCCCTTCGCAACACCGACTTCGCTCGCGCGGGTTCCGCCAGCCCGCAAGGCCCCTCGCGGTGGCACCGCCTCCACCACAGATCCCTCCCACCCCTGCCGCCTCCCCTTTCTGGCTTCCCGACATTGTTTACACTGGTACCAGAGCTCATCAGGCGTGATTTTTCTGCACATTTCTGTTAGATGTAGGACATGAGAATCGAGAATTCTGTTGAGAAGACAGTACAAATACCTACAGCAACTATACTCGAGGAACAGATAAAACTGTTAATCTGAGAAGCCAGACTTTAAATTATTCTGGTTTTATGTAAAACATTTAAAATAGCGCTTGCGGGATGCCTGGGTGGCTCAGTTGGTTAAGCGACTGCCTTCGGCTCAGGTCATGATCCTGGAGACGCGGGATCGAGTCCCACATCGGGCTCCCTGCTTGGCAGGAAGCCTGCTTCTCCCTCTCTCACTCCCCCTGCTTGTGTTCCCTCTCTGGCTGTGTTTCTCTCTGTCAAATAAATAAAATCTTTTAAAAAAAAAAAAAATAGCGCTTGCTCTTTTATAGGCTCTTCATTCCCATTGGGCTTAGTAGACTAAGCAATTACATTATTTGGATCCTGCTTCACCTTTTTATGCTAATATTTTCACTGACAAAAATAATCAAAATCATATAAGTATATTGATTACATTGGGTGTACATTGTCTTTGTTATTAATTTGGAAATTACATGATTTTCTAGCTTTAAAAAATCTCAAACTACTCTGTTCGTTGATAGTACAAATTTTGTTTCTTCATAAAAACCTGTTGCTTTTCATATTAAAAAAACATACGCAAATTGTTTACCTGTTTGTATCTATTCAGTTCCCTCAATTTAAATGTTAATTTCCGAGGATGTTCAATCAGTTAAGCGACTGCCTTCAGCTAAGGTCGTGATCCCAGAGTCTGGCAATGAATCCCACATCCGACTCCTTGCTCAGCGGGGAGCCTGCTTCTCTGCCTGCCTCTCCTCCTGCCTGTACTTGCTTACTCACTCTTTCTGACAAATAAATAGATTTTAAAAATAAATAAATAAAAATAAGGGGCACCTGGGTGGCTCAGTCGTCAATAGTCTGCCTTCCGTTCACGCCATGCCACCGAGGTTCTGGGGTCAAGCCCCGCATCAGGTTCCCTGCTCAGTGGGAAGTGTGCTTCTCCTACCCCCACTCCTCCTGCTTGTATTCCTTTTCTCGCTGTCTCTCTCTCAAATAAATAAAATCTTAAAAAAAAATAAAAATAATTGTTAACTTCTTGAAGACAGTCTGAGACAAGTTGTTTTTACATCAGAATTTAGTACATCGTATAAATTATTATGAAATTATTAGGTCCTCAAAAATAAAGACATTCTTTAAAAAAAAAAGATTTTGGGGCGCCTGGGTGGCTCAGTTGGTTAAGTGACTGCCTTCAGCTCAGGTCATGATCCCGGAGACCCAAGATGGAGCCCGATGTGGAGGCCCGCAATCGAGCCCCACATTGGGCTCCCTGCTCAGCAGGAAGCCTGCTTTTCCCTCTCTCACTCCCCCTGCTTGTGTTCTCTCTCTACCTGTGTTTCTCTCTGTCAAATAAATAAATAAAATCTTAAAAAATATATTCTTTTGTATAAATTTAGGCAGATACTTCATACATATGTACTACAACTTTTCATAATGCTCTAGGTCTTTGAAATTTCAGGTTCACACCACACAATTCTCTTGTGTTTTATTTAGTTAGAGGAGTGTTTCCTCAAAGCAAATATTTAAATTAAGAATTTTTGCTAGACATCACTGCTTGTTTCCTATTTTTTACCTTAATATTCATTCTTTCCTATTACTAAAAGATAAACGTACAAACACAGCTGTAGTAATAGATTGCTCCAGCCTGCAAAGGTACATTTGCAATTCTTTCTAGCCATTTACTTAGCATGTGAACTAAGAGAAAAGACCATCAGATTCTCTGTGCTTCTCTAATCTCCATAGGAATCTTGGATATGAGTTTGAATTAAGTAATTCAGGCCTTTGTAGAAGCCACTTTAACTGAAAAGGAAATAATGTGTATTGAAGAATGATTGTGTATTGAGAGGGGAATGATAACAAAGAAGAAAGGAATATCCTGGGGCTTGTTGATTTTTCTGTTGGTATTCTAATGTAGGCTCCAAGTGTTAGACAAAGCTACAGGTAATTTCCAGTACATTTCCTGCCATTATAATATAACTAATAGCATTATAAAACAATTAATATAATTATAATATAATGTATAATTTCACCTGCTGGCTAGATTCATTAATTTTTTTCCAAGATTTTATTATTTTTTAAAGATTTTATTTATTTGACAGAGAGAAACACAGCCAGAGAGGGAACACAAGCAGCGGGAGTGAGAGAGGGAGAAGCGGGCTTCCCAGCGAGCAGAGAGCCGGATGTGGGGCTGGATCCGGGCTCCACCCCGGGTCTTCGGGATCCTGACCTGAGCCGAAGGCAGTCGCTTAACCATCTGAGCCACCCTGGCGCCCCTTTTTCAAGATTTTAAATTCTAAAACAAAAACTAATTGCTGATTCTGTTGAAGTACTGAGTAGCCTATTTTCTGAAAGTTCAAGCATGATTTATTGGAGAGAATCAAAGTTGTGCTTACACTTTCAGGATTGCCTTTCAAGAGAGTATTTAACAAAATACATCCCAAGGCAAGCTCATCTGATCAGGTTTTATGCATGCTTTCAGAGAGTGAAAATCAACCCCAGGGGTATTTTGAGTAATTAGAAGATAGGCATAGGGATAGAAAATAGCTGTGAGCTCCTATTCTATGTTATAATTACTGTGTGTCAGGGATGTAACTTTGGCACATTTGGCACTTTTTAAGATTTTATTTTTAAGTAATCTCTACACACAAGGTGGGGCTCAAATCCACAACCCCAAAATCAAGAATCGCATGCTCTACTCACTGTGCCATCCAGGCACTCTCACATATGGCATATTTTTAAGAAACTCTGAGACCATCTCTATCTCAGGAAGACTTTTCATTAATTTGTTTCTTTTTACGTGTGTATGAATATACAATCCACTCAGTTTTTTCTTTCATTTCACACTATACTAAAAACGTAGAAAAGCCTTGCAAGTAAATTACCTTGTTTTTCTAACACTCCATAGAATTGTTTTGTTATGGACTCTCTGAAGAGTTTGTCTGAGGTTTACGAAAAAGTTATTTGTTCTGATTTGCATTTAAAAATCCGCTTCATTTCAAGTTTCTTTTCCTGAAGTCAATCACTATGGATTTAACCCTGTGGTAACTTTCCAAGAAATGTAATTCGCTGCCTTTCGGTTTCCTTTTCTAAGCTGGCGCATTTCCCTAACTCATAAGCTTAGCGCTCACCCCTGGGGCACCCCCGGAAAGAACCTTGGCACCGCCCACTTGGGGCGACTACGAATCACAGGCTTCTGCAAAATTGACAGACAGGCCGATACTGAGCCAAACCTCGACACTGTCATCGCTGGACACTGTCGATTGGTTGTGAACGGACGGCGCGGAACCAATGGGAGCGGCTTCCCGGGAGAGTCCGTGGAGCGCGCGGGAAACAGACCAATATAAACTGTGGCGGGAGATTCGTTTTTCTGGTCCTTGTGCAGTTAAACACCCGCGGTTGGAAAGTCAGTTGACTGCTCGCGTCTCCTCGAGTTTGAACATGGTACGGACTAAAGCGGACAGTGTCCCAGGCACCTACAGAAAAGGTGAGGTATTTGAACACGGCAGTGGAGGGCATGGGGCCAGGGCTCTCCACCACCCTCTGAGCCAGCCTGGTCCAGCCGTTCTGGAAGCTGCAGCCTGGCCCCTTTACCAGGAGTAAGGAGTGGTGCGGATAGGGGAGGGTTGTCCTGCTGTTCTGGATCGCGAGGTTCCCCTCTCCAAGCGGCGGGATCGGGGACTGTGGTGAGAACGTGGCTCTGAGACTCGGCGTCGGGAACTTACTGATTTGTTTTGAATGCTCTTTTCCCTCTCTGCAGTGGTGGCTTCACGAGCCCCCAGGAAGGTGCTTGGTTCCGCCACTTCTGCCACTAATTCCACATCGCTTTCGTCAAGGAAAGGTAAAAAGCGCCCCTACAACTCCTGGAGGAATCTTCTCAAAGGGGATCAGGCCTTGCACCACCGTTCTCCTGAACTGCAATCCTCCTGACTCACCGTGGAATTTATTTTCCTGAGATCCTCACACTTGAATTTCTTCCTTGCCCTCTGATATGAGGGGATCTAGGCCTCTTGGCCGGTTGGGATAAAGGTGGGGGTCACAAGGAAAAGAATCCCAACCTTGGGGTTAGAGACAGACATGGTTTATCTTCAAACCTATTTTTCTTTTCTAGTTTAGCATTTTTATTTTGAATATCAGCAAGAGGCTATTTAAGCTCCCCTTCACTAGATTGAGAATAGGACTATAGTTGACAGTGCTAATCATTTTGCCTTAATATAAAAGTTTTTGTTTTCATTTCTGCATGTATTTTTGTTTGTTTTTTAGCATGGTGTCTCTGTGTATGTGTTTTCCAACTATTGCAGCTCCTGATACAGCTTTTGAGACATTAGGAGGGAAAACTTGGCTGATGAAATAGCTTCACACTGCTCCTTCTCTGTAAGAAAAGGTTGAGAAAATACAGTGCCATCTGGTGCCTCATTTCTCTCCTAGGAAGTTGGGCAGTTAGGAAGATTAATTCCACAAAGCCTAATTAAGAACATACAGGGGAGCACTGTGAAGAACTTCATGGGTTCTTAAGTTAATTTAAACTTCCCTCTGGTCTAAATATTTCATTAGAAAACTAATTTATTCTCTTTAGATAAAAAGGAACTGTAGGTCAAAAATATTGAAAGGTGATGAATTTATTGAGAATATTCTCTACTCTGTACCACTAAATTACAATCAGGGCCACATCCCATTGTCTGATCCACTGTTGAATCACCAGAGCCAACTGAATAGGTCCTTCATGAACATATGTTGGCCAAATGCACCTTTTTTTCCCCTCTAAATGCACCTTTTAAGGCATTTTGTAGATCTCTATCTTTTTTTTTTTTTTTGTAAGTAAGCTCTACGCCGGAGGGGCTTGAACTTAGGACCCTAAGATCAAGAGTCTTGTGGTCTACCCATTGAGCCAGGGAGGTGCCCCTGCAAATCTCTACTGTTGCTTTTTTTTTTTTTTTAAGATTTTATTTATTTGACGAGAGAAACACAGTGAGAGAGGGAACACAAGCAGGGGGAGTGAGAGAAGGAGAAACAGGCTTCCTGCCTAGCAGGGAGTCGGATGTGGGACTCAATCCTGGGTCTCCGGGATCATGACTTGAGCAGAAGGCAGTTGCTTAACCAACTGAGCCACCCAGGCGCCCCTACTGTTGCTTTTTTTTAAAAAGATTTTATTTGTTTAGAGCGCCTGGGTGGCTCAGTGTTTGGGCCTCTGCCTTCAGCT
>PITA01015978.1:0-48140 GCA_004023965.1 Spilogale gracilis
TGAATTTATTTTTTGCCATGTTTCTCAGCATTCGCTAAGAGCACCAGACTCAGAACAACTATAGAGAACTATCAAAGGACAGCTGCGGGGCCAATTGCTTTGTCACTGCTTATTTCATTGAGACAAGCATCTACCACACAATAGATTACTGCAGCAAATGTACCCTTTTATTCTCAAGAGCGATGTGTCATCTCCTTGAGCAGATACTATTAATGTTTCCAAGCTTTAAAAAAAGCTTCCCATTATAAAAATAAAGATGGCAAAAATGCATCACTCACTGACAAATAGTGGTGGTTTTAGAGTTCAAAACTAATCTTAGTCATCATCTACTTGAATTACCTCTTTTTTAAAGGAGGAAGCTGAAACCAAATGTCACCTAAAGTTACCTCATGCCTAAGTTTACAGAAATATTTATGCCTTAATTCCCGATTCTTATATTCTGAACCTATTTTCACTTTTAAAATCTGCAATGATGTAATTGAGTCTTTAAAATGAGATACAGTATGAGAGACAAGAAACCATCCTTAATTAATTTTTGCTCTTTAGAAATCAATGCAGATTTCCTCTTCCACTTAGAATGTAGAATGCTACAAGTCAATGTCATTCTCTCAGCAACAAGAAGAAAAAGCCAAATAATTCAAGAGATCATGATTTTTCTTGAGTCTATCAGAATTCTGAGATTGCAAGGCAACCAAATGAACTAAATACCCAAGAGTGACAAGCCCCTTGCAAACAGAAGGGACATTAATTGCTTCACTTTTAGCAGGCATGGCAGGAAAAAGGGGTATCCTTATTAAAGCACGAAAGAAGATAGATTTTAATACATTCATAGAGGCTGGGTGTGTTTTCAATAAGAGTTTAGAACTATTCTGTCCAGCAAAATAGCTATTAGCCACCTGTGGCTGTTTTAATTAAACTTCGAATGAATCAAAATTATATAAATTAAAAATTAGTGGCTACTGTAGCCCAGAGAGTTCCAAATAAGATGAACTCAAAGAGATGCACTTAAGACACATTATGATTAAAATGTCAAAAGTTAATGATTAAGAGAGAATCTTTTTTTTAAATTAACGTATAATGTATTATTTGTTTCAGGGGTACAGGTCTGTGAATCATCAGTCTGACACAATTCACAGCACTCACCATAGCACATACCCTCCCCAGTGTGCATCACCCAGCCTCCCCATCCCTGTCCCTCCCCCAGCAACCCTCAGTTTGTTTCCTGCCATTAAGAGTCTCTTATGGTTTGTCTCCCTCCCAGGTCCCATCTTGTTTCATTTTTTCCCTCCCTTCCCCCCTTGGCTCCCTGCTCTGCCTTTCAAATTCCTCATATCAGAAAGATCATATGATAATTGTTTTTCTATAAAGGGAATCTTAAAAGGAGCAAGAGAAGGTATATATGAGGGAAACCTCATAAGAATATTGCAAATGGGAACCTGGGTGCCTCAGTCAATTAAGGGTCTTCTTTCCACTCAGGTCATAAACCAGGATCCTGAGATCTAGTCCCAAATCTGCTTCTCCCTCTGCCTGCTGCTTCCCCTGCTTGTGCTCTCTCTCTCAAAAAAAAAAAAATAGCATATTTTTCAGCCAAAACTTTACAGACCAGAAGGGAGTGGCAAATATATTCAAATTGCTGAAAGGGAAAAAATTCCAAACAAGAGTATTCTATCTGGCAAGGTTATCATTCAGATTTGAAAGAGAAAAAAAATTTCCAGATAAGTAAAAACTAAAGAAATTCATCATTACTAAAATGGTCTTACAAAAATGTTAAGGGACTTCTCTAAGCTGAAAAGAAAGGACACTAATTAGTGATATGTATGTCTATCACTAATTTTATATATAACTAATTATTTTATTACTAATTTTCATTACTATTATCAGAGGATCTGACTAGACATTTTTCCAAAGAAGACACACAGAAGGGCAAAAAGTACATGAAAAGATGCTCAACATCGCGAAGCATCAGGGACATGCAATCAAAAGGGGCATCACTTCACACGTGTTAGAATGATTATTATCAAAAAGACAAGAAATAACAAGTATTGGTAAGAATGTGGAGAAAAGGAACTCTTGTGCACTGTTAGTAGGAATGTAAATTAGTATAGCCACTATGGAAAACAGTATGGAGACTTCTCTAAGAATTAAAAATTAATTATATGTAATTATATGTATATACACATATATATGTATTATATAATTAATTATATGTTAATTATATATAAGATAGATATATATATAATTTGAAAAGATATACCTCCATGTTCATTGCAACATTGTTTACAATAGCCAAGATATGAAAACTGCCTGAGCATCCACCTCATGGATGAATAGATAAAGATGTAGTATATCTATGAGCAATAGAATACTACTCAACCATAAAAAAGAATCAAATCTTGCCATTTGCAACAACTTGATGGAACTTAAGGGTATTTTGCTAAGTGAAATAAGTTAAACAGAGATAGACAGATACTGTATCATCCCACTTATATGTGCAATCTAAACAAACAAACAAAACAAAGAAAAACTCATAGATGCAGAGAACAGAATGGTTTCCAGAGGAGAGAGGGGTGGTGGGGCGGGCAACATGGGTGAAGCGGGTCAAGAGGTACAAACTTCAGATAAGTCATAGGGATGAAATGTACAGTATGGTGACTGTAGTCAATAATATTGTATTGCATATTTGAAAGTTGGCAAGAGAGTAAATCTTAAATGTTTTCACTGCAAGGAAAAAAGATGAGACTGGTGACAATGGTAACTTGATTTACCGTGGTGATTATCTTGTAGTATATACAAATATCAAATCATTGGGTTGTATACCTGAAACTAATATAATGTTATCTATCAATTACATCTCAATAAAAAAGTAATTTAGAAGAGTAAAGATGAAAAGCTTCAAACTTCACAAAAAGTGAAAAAATATGTAAAGCATAAACTGAAAGAAGTACAAGGAAAAATAGACAACTCAGATATAGTTGGAGACTTTCACATACCACTGTCATTTTTAGAACAAGTAGACAGAAAATTAGTAAGGGTAGAGAAGACTTGAATCTAATTGAAACTTATTAAAACTTCATCCAACAGGTGCCCACAGAATATACACCAAGACAGACCATATTTGGGGCTATAAAACAAACTGCAACAATTTTAAAGTACTTGAAATCACATGAAGTATGTTCTTTGATCCCAACAGCATTTACCTAGAAATTAATCAATGTATCTCTGAAAAATTGCAAAATTTTGGATATTCAGCAACACACACACTAAAAGAGATATTATGGAAATATCTTGTCATGTACATACTTACCATTTATTTATCATTAGCTTACTTATCAAAGGTCTTTATGAACCATTAGCTAAGGTTCTGACTTCAGGAGATTTTTCTGCCCTGGGGTGGCTAAGTGCATATAATGAATGTTAGGTCAGCAACAGTACCTACAGTCTTATTTCACTTTGTACCTTATTCTCCCCCCACCCCATTTTTTCTCCTGTTCTTGTTCAAATGAATTGAATTAATATTTATTGATCACTTTTTAAGTGTAAAGTTCATGCTAGGTGCTTATGAGATTATGAAGATGGTAAGGCAGAGTTTCGGATTTTAAGGAATTATATTATCGCCATTGTTGACCTAGATCTGCTGCCTGGACCCATTAGTGTCCAGTTCACCTCTCCGTGCAACTTGTTTAAAACAGGATTTTAGAAAAGGAAGGTTCTTCCTTTAATTCTACGAGGTCTTGAATTTTCTCATTATATGTATAAACCTTGATAGTCTTGGGTTTATGTCATGCCACTAATTTTTAGGATTCAATACTGATTCCTAATTCTAGGACTCTGCCAAGGGAAACTCTGATTAATTTTTGACAGACATATTAAGAATATGTCTTCTAGCTTGATTCTGAGTTCTTGCTTCCTGATGTTTCTCTTTCCTCTTATCCCAAGAGAAGAATATCACTATGTCCTTTTCCTTAATTGTGGTGAAAATGACTGCATTTAAAAAATCTCAGTCACTGGAAAATTAGCACTGAAGAATAATAAGCAAAATAATAATAAATATGTTCTTCTAACATATTTATCAACATATACAATAAAGTTGTATCTCAATTTGAGATTACATATTAAAATCCCAGAGAGAAAAGTAAAAAATCACATATAGTTAAAATTACTCCTAAAAATTCCTAATGTCAGCATTAATGCTTTAAGACATGAACTACTGAAGGTTAAAATGCCAGTGATTTGCTTTTTCTTGGTATTTTTCTAAGGCAGTGGAAGCCAAGGCTCTTTGGAGGGTGAGGTCAAGAATAGAAACCAATAGATCTTTTTCTCTCTCTCAGCTAAAAATGTATAATTAATTTTGAGAAAGCTAAATATGAATATAAATTCATTATCTCAAAACCCAAGAGGCTTAATATGAGAGTATGTGTTCTGGAAAAAAATAGTTTTGTTATGATCATACTATTCAGTTATATAGCAAAAAATTACATGGTTCAATCATGAAACTAAAATTATTATTCAACCTGAAAATATACCGTTTCATTGAGGTTTACTTTTGTGGTTTGAAACAGATTTTTCTTTAACAAAAGGTAACAGTTAAACATTATTAAATGCTGGCAAGAAACCGTATTTTCAGCAAAAAGCAGAACTTTGAATTTATGTTGCTCAACTTCAAGGTGATTGGTCTTGCCATCCTGGGCTGACTTTCTTTCAATGAGAGCCACATGAGAATATACCCAAAGAAGAAACACAGAGAACAATATTACAAACATGCTTACTTGTTAACACAGTGATTGATCTGGATGGCTTGGTAACCACATTTCCATTTACCACTACCAGAGTGATTATATAATAAAGGCCATGGTAATTAGCCTTAAAGGTAACAGGAGGAGGCAAAGTGCTGTTGAAGTCCTCAAATTCGAAGAAGTAATTTTTTGATTCCCCAGTTATCTTCACAACATACACAGATGATGGGCTCATGACATCTGAGACTTCTAAAGATACAACGATGCTATTATCATCATGAACAGTTACACGGAATGTTGTGGCATTCTGTTTAAGAAAAGAGAAAAACAAAAGGAAATGAAGGTCAAACTGAGATCGTTAGCAAAGAAATTATGCTGAGCTTGTTTTTCCAAAACGAATGTTTGTGATAAGCACCACACAGGTATTTTAGTGTTTAAGGAAAGGCAGAACAAGAGAGCTTAACCTTCTAATGACTAAGGATCTTCTCAGGCATTTATTTTTGATTCTTCTCCATTGAGAAGCTGCTCCCAGTTTATGGATTGTGTCATGTAATAAACACAAAGTAAACATTGTGAAGATGAGTAAAGAATGAAATGAATGAAAATCGTCTTGGCACTCGACTTCCAGAGAAATTCTTGGTTTCAGCTACGAACGGGGCACTCTATTTTAATTTGGAAGGAATAATGCTGTGGTAGTCCTAGGAGAGTTCTAGAAGCATCTCACAATATGTTGTCTATTTCTCTCACTTTTCACCTGTCAGTTCTGAAAAAAAATAATTAAAAAAAAAGTGAGGGCTGAGAATCCTGCGATAATCCTCCTCACTGCAGTTAGCTAATCTTTAATCAGAGAAGCTAACATGCTCTTGAAGAAGGAACCAGACTGGGGATCACTAGCATCTGGAAAAGGCAGAGGTTAGGGGAATGAAAAGTGCTCTAAATGTTCTAGATGAATGTTTATGGACAGTATTTGAAAAGTCATGGTGTGGTTGGTTTAAATATTCCTTCCTTTTCCATACTCTACAGTCAGAATAGTCCTTCTGCTTTCTGGTCTCCCACAGGACTCATATACTTTGTATCATGGCTTCTTTGTTTTTAATTCATCTTCTGGGTGTGTGGGGTCCAGGGAAATTGTTTCCCTGCTCTCTGAGCCTCAGATTTTTCTTCTGTGAAAGAGAGACAGAACAGCTGCTAAAACTTGCATAGGGCTTACTAGGCTCCGGATACAAAGCTAGGCAGCTTGTGAACATCATCTTTTCATTTAATAATACACAAAATGACCTGATGAGATAGGTACTTTTTTCAATCTCAGTTTGTAGTTAAGGAAACCGGGGCTCAGAAGGACTGACTCACCAGCCCAAGGTCACATATCGAATTCGGACTCTTTTTTTTAAAGATTTCATTTATTTGACAGAGAGAAACACAGCCAGAGAGGAAACACAAGCAGGGGGGAATGAGAGAGGGAGAAGCAGCAGGCCTCCCACCGAGCAGGAAGCCCGATGTGAGACTCAATCCCAGGTCTCCGGGACCATGACCTGAGCCGAAGGCAGTCGCTTAACCAACTGAGCCATCCAAGCGCCCCTCTAATTCAGACTCTTAACCACTAAACTACACAAGTACCAAAATTGAGCTTCATTATGTCCCCATGTCTGTTTCTCTTCCCCTCTTGAC
The DNA here is from genome assembly GCA_004023965.1 of Spilogale gracilis. Classification (NCBI taxonomy): domain Eukaryota; kingdom Metazoa; phylum Chordata; class Mammalia; order Carnivora; family Mephitidae; genus Spilogale; species Spilogale gracilis. Next base: position 6,402 of record PITA01015978.1, read on the forward strand.
TTGTTTTTCTAACACTCAATCTGATACACGGTATACAACTGATAAATTTCTGTTAAATGAATGAAAAAATTGCTGATTGCATTAATTATACGTGGACATTTGCCTCTTAGAATTAACCTAATGGTACCGCCCATGTTTTCAGTAGCCAAATCAGTATATAGTACATATCCATATTCTAAAGAAGGCTCTAAATGTACCTTAAAAAATACTGATCTTTTTTCAGATTTAGTTGTTTTAGAAATCTAATTTTTACAGGTGCTAGTATTGGTAAAGAATATTGGCCATTAACAGAAACTTAATTCTATGTTAACATTTAGTAGACTTAATTGTGTTCATGATATTCTAACCATATGAGACCCTAAGTTCTATAGGATCAGAGACCATATCTTATTTCCAGCTGCGTCTCTAGCTCCAGGACCACTGCCTGGCCTATGCAGGTTATTCTATGGTCTGGATAGTCCTAGTCAGGTCTCTATAATACAGATCAGTCAGTGTGGATTGACTTCTGTTTTTATTTATTCATTTGTTTATTTTTAAAGATTTTACTTATTTATTTGACAGAGAGAGACACAGCGAGAGAGGGAACACAAACAGGGGGAGTGAGAGAGGGAGAAGCAGGCTTCTGACCCAGTGGGGAACCTGATTCGGGGCTCGATCCCAGGACCCTGGGATCATGACCTGAGCCAAAGCCAGACACTGCCACCTGGGTAGGTGGCCCTAGATTGACTTTTAAAAAGTCCTTTTCTCCGCATTGACTGTCATCATCAGACACATGGGTAGGTTTCTAAAATTATGTACTTTTGGGAAATATAACTAATATACAGAAAATATGACCCACTGTTATTGCCAAGGATCCAGGTGGAACTATGAAGCTAAATCAAGTACCCAATATCCAATAACATTGAACTCTGGCTTTTATTCATTATTGATTACAGAGTCAGACTCACTAATTCAGAAAACAGTAAGTGTACAAACATCAGGTTCAGAATAATTAAGAATTTTTTGTTCTGTGTTTTAACGGCCAATAACAAAAAATTTTGTGATAATGAAAAGAGGGATATGTGGACTCAATTTTGCAAAGCGTTTAAGGGATACATATCTAATGGGTCATGATGCTTCAAAGACGGCATAATATCCCAGGGAAAAGGACTAATCTTCCAAAATCTAAGGACAGCTTTGGGGGTGACAGCCATTGGCTCATGTGCTCCCAGGTCGTCAAAAGTAAATCAGGGTAGGCTAATCAGATACAGTCAGTGGGACTAATGAGAATAAGGCAGCAGGCCAAGTGAGTCTAGGCAGTGAGCCTAAAGAAATGCCATCATGCTATTTCTTCTCTGTCTTCTGTGCTTCAGCTTTTCCTGGAATCTAAGGTACATTCAGGAGAAGATTCTGAATGCATACTGCAGGCACGGAACCACTGCTGAGATGTGCAGCAAGAAGGAAGAGTTAAAAGTTACAGAAATGGATTTTAACTTAGGCAAGGCCACCATGGATTTATTTAGTGGATAGAGAAATATTTAAAACTTTTTTTTTGAAACTGAATAGTAGTATTGCATGACTCTGCAATGAACATATTTTTGCTGAGATTTCCTTTGCATGATACAATTTAATATAGAAATTTCTCCACTCCAACACCCTCATTTTACACTTGAAAGAATAGCAGTACAAATGTCACCCAGCTAATTGATGTCAGAACAGGGTCTAGGATCCACACATCCTTTTGCCTCCCAGTAGTTCTCTTTCCTGAATGAGAGGTGGGCTGCTTCAAGCAGCAAAGGGAGGCTGGGTGCTTGGCTTCAGCAAGGGAAGGGGGAACCCAGGAATCTTTTCTATGGACAGTCCTCTGGGACAGAAGGCTATTAGAGAGAGCATGGGAAGCATTAAGAGAGAAATATGGAAGATGAGTCTCTGGAATGTGGGACAAGGAAGAACTGGTCTCACATATTCCAACCTGGCATTGTAGAAAGTCTTCCAGCATCTCTGACAAAAACATAGCAACTGTTATGTATCTATCCCCTAATCTAGACCATGTTTGCACTCAGCATTTTATGTCTTTTTTTTTCTTCCTTACAACAGTCTTTAGAAATAAGTATTTTTCTTCCTACTTTACTCAGGGAGGTTAAATACGTGCTTAAGAACACAGCAATAGGGACGCCTGGGTGGCTCAGTTGGTTAAGCGACTGCCTTCGGCTCAGGTCATGATCTCAGAGACCTGGGATCGAGTCCCACATCGGGCTCCCTGCTCGGTGGGAAGCCTGCTTTTCCCTCCCTCACTCCCGCTGCTTGTGTTCCCTCTCTGGCTGTGTTTCTCTCTGTCAAATAAGTAAAATCTTTTAAAAAAACAAAAACAAAAACAAAAACATAGCAATAGACTTGGAATCACAGGGCCTGAGTTTCTACTCCTTTGCTGTGGCCCATTCTCTGACAATGTGGGAAAACGCAAGTATCTCTTAACTTCAGCTGCTTAATTTCTTTTCTTTTCTTTCTTTTTCTTTTTTTTTAAATATTTTAGTTATTTATTTGTCAGAGAGAGAGAGAAAGAGATAGAACAAATCAGGGGGAGTGATAGACAGAGTGGGAGAAGCAGACTCCGCGCTCAGCGGGGAGCCTGATGTGGGACTCAATCCCAGGACCCTGGGATCAGGACTTGAGCCAAAGGCAGACGTTTAACTGACTGAGCCACCCAAGCATCTCCAACTGCTGCATTTCTAAAATAGGGGTGGTTCCTATAAACTCATGAGATTTGGGTAAGAATTAAATGGCTTTTATAAAAATACTAATAGGATGAACCCAATAAACATTACCTGTGTTTCAAAGTTTCTGTGTTTTAGTTAAGTTTTGAATCCCTCAATGACCTGTCAGCTAAAGTTCTATAAACATTCATTTAACTAACTTCACAACCCTATGGAATTCTGTGATCACGTTCACTTGATGTTATATTCATACTAGAGAGCTAACCATTCTATCATTTCAACAACAAACAAACGTTAGTGGAGTGCCAACTTGGCATCAGGTATCTTGCTAGGTGTTGGCAACAGGCTTTGAGTAAGATGGTGGACTTGACCTCCTAGAGCTCAGACTCTAGTCAGAGAGTCTCACCCAAATGCATAAGTATAACAGCATGTCAAACTTTACTAGTTGCAGACTTGGAAAAACTGTTTGATGCCTGTTTTTGCTGCCCATCTGGGGGCCCTTCTTTGATTATATCTTCTTGTTTGGGAGCACTGCTTTTTTCCCACCATAAAGCCAAGATGGGATCCCGATGGGGGTTCCTAATAGTAGTGCACTACTCGCAGATGAGAGCAGGAGGTACTTTGACTCAGTCTAGGTAAACCATAGTGCCCAAGAGCCGGCGGGGGGGGGGGTCCAACTGGGGACCAAGCCAGCCAACTAGAATGCTTTGTCTGAAATTTTATAAATGGAATTAGTGGGGAAGAGTTTTTCTCCTCTGGATCCATGTATGTACAGATGCAAATCTGGAGAAGTCAGTGTCTGTCATTTCTGCCCCACAAAGACAGTTGTTTGAGGGAGCATCCCTGATGTGGTCCGAGGCCCTGGTCTCAGTCATCTTAAGGCTCCACCCCTGTGCAGTTTGGCAACCTGAGTGAAAAAATCCCAGTTGATGGCCTAAGTCACTTAAGCTGGACGTCCAAAATTGACAGCCAAAGGTCCTGGTCAATACAAGAGAACTGTTCAGTGCTCTAGATGTGTAGAGAAGAAAGCAATTAATTCTGCTTCTGCAATGGGTATGAGGAAAGATTTTGAGTTGAAAGTGATGCTTGAAAGATTCTCAGGAGTTTCCCAGGGGAACAAAGGTTGGCGCATCATCTGGAGAAATGGGAAGCAGAACCCACAGGCCTCTGGAGTGGTTAGATCATGGAGGAGAGTTGATAGCCCAGTCCAGGATGTGAATTTGAGTATTTTTTAGGCCAGAAGAAATCATGGTCTGTTTTAATGTAGGAAAGTGACATGATTAGGTCACAGTTTACAAAGATCAGTAAAATTGGGAACATGGCCCAGTATAGTCAGGGATTGCCTGACTGGGCCCAGCTAAGGCCAGTAGACTGTAAGGAGGCTGTTGCAAGAGTTCAGGTAAGACCTGATGAACGTCTGACCCAATGCTGATCAAACCAAATCGGCCTGTGGGACATGCACTTAGAACATTATTAATGCTCCAGCTGGCAACCCAATCAGTGATTAGACTGATGAGAGGACATTTTAAAGGGAGCAACTATAAAATTCTGCTGTGCTAAGGTTACTACATAAGAAGTAGTGGGATGCTCAATTCTTTTCAATAGTAATATCAGTGGTGTCCAGTGTTTCTACAGCACTATGGCCGTACTTCTCTGCAGACGCTATGGAAGGCAACCACTTAGCCTCCTGTCCAGCTGTGGGAAGACTTTTCCAGCAAGGTCTTCTTTCCTTTCAGTTCTCTCAGGAAGATCAAGTTCCCTGGGCTGTCCTGACAGGGAAGAGCTCCAGCTGACACTTTGTCAGAATTATTCACAGCTCTTTCAGAAATTGGCAGGACAGAATTTGGATGTTGATCTCAAAGGCTAGGGATGATGGCCTCCCCCTCATTTTCCATGACACCTGCAGTCTTCAGATATCGAACAGACAGCATATTTCAGGAATTGTGTCAGATGCTGGGGATTCACTCTATTTAGGAGTGAAGAGGAAGATCAGTATTATGTGCCTTTGTCCTTCCTAGCATCCTGTCTGACCAGTAATAATGATGATGATGATAAGGAAGATGCTATCGTGGTAAAGGACACTAACTTACACAGCACTTATAATGTGTTGCCAGAAACTTCTCTGAAGCACATTTAGCTAGCTATTGTTACATGTCTGTTAGTGACTAAAGTAAAATCCGCTGTGTAACACCCGACTTTTATATAAGTGTCCTAAATGTATCTTTTCAGGTAGAGCCCATGGGTTCTCTCTCTGTGCCTGTGTCTACATCCACACCAGGTCAGCCTTTCATGTCCAAACGCCTAGATACATTTTTATGACTTTATGATACAGAGTCCTTGTCTCTTTTGGCTCTTTTTTGGTAAAGGAGTCCAAACTCACATGGCAGACAGGTCATACGATGCGGTCTAGCCTAACAGGATTGATTGATGGAATAGTTAGCTAATGGGAGGGTGCCTGCGTTACCTAAAAGCATCATTAAAAAGCGCAATCATAACAAAATAAAACTATGCTGACCGAAGAAAACACAGTCTCAGCCCTGAGACTGCCAGGTTGCAACACCTGAATTTGCTGCACTGCCATTTCCTTCATCAAACACCTTATCTTTGGATCTTCAGCTTCTTTTTTTTTTTTAAGATTTTATTTATTTATTTGACAGAGAGAAAGACAGTTAGAGAGGGAACCCAAGCAGGGGGAGTGAGAGAGGGAGAAGCAGGCTTCCCACGGAGCAGGGAGCCCGATGTGGGGCTCGATCCCGGGTCTCTGGGATCATGACCTGAGCCGAAGGCAGTCGCTTAACCAACTGAGCCACCCAGGCGCCTGGACCTTCAGCTTCTGATCATACTCTTTGCTCTGCTCAGCCAGAATGCAGACATGATAACTAAAGTCTGTTACCCCCTATGCATTCATTTACAATAAACACAGATGGCATTTCTTTATCAGTTACCAGGAGTGTATGTGTGTGTGTGTGCGCACGCGCGTGTGTTAAATGACATTTTATTATATATATTAATGCAATACTTATTTCTTAATTCCTAATATGGGCTTGTATTACAGGCTCTGCAGAACTCTTAATTTTGGAGATTAAACAAAACATGCTTAAGAAAAGAATTGAACCCGGCATTTTTAAGTGAGAGAAACCGCTCTGCTGAAAAGATGTGCTACTTCAGTGAGCTCTTTAGGAAAACAATAACAGCCATATATCACATTTTACATTTTTAAAGCACTTTCGAACACATTTTCTCATTTGATCCTCAAAACATCCCATTAAGTTATCATCTCACTTCATGGATGAAAACACTGAGGTGCAAAGAAATTAAATGTGTTTCTCAAGGCTACTCCACGATGATGTGGAGGAGTTAGCACTCAAGGCAATTCTTTAACTACAAATTTTTATGACTCTATTATGCTACTCTTCCCAGATGAATCAGTTCCTGGAGCCTGAATGATTTCCCAGATGCTACTTTTCATATATGTATTTAATTGATGGTGAACTCCCTCAGCACAAACCATGACTTATTCCTCTAGGTTATGATTGATAGATGCTCCAAAAGGGTGGTATCATGAAAAGGGGCAACTTTGAGAGACAATAGGAAATTCTGCAGTGCCTGGGTGGCTCAGTTGGCTGAACACCTGACTCTTGGTTTCAGCTCAGGTAAGGATCTCAGGGTCCTGGGAACAAGAGAGCCCTCAGTGGGCTCCATGCTCAGCAGGGTATCTGCTCGTGATTCTCTCTCTCCTTCTGCTCTGCTTCTTGCTTGCACTTTCTCTTTCTCGGAAATAAATATTACTAATTTTAATTAATTAATTAACTAATTAATTAATTAATTCTGGAGACAGGCACACCTGGGTGCAAATCCCACTTAAGGGATGCTATCTCATTTTGATTCTTCGAGCCTCAGTTGCCTCAGGTAAATCATGGAAACACTAAAACAAGTGGGTTTTTGAGGGGAAACAACCGAGATACTATGAGTATATTACTTAACCCGATACCTAATATCTGGTAGATTCTCTGAATGCAGTATTTGATTGTTACTGCAAAATTTATGACCATGTAGGTTGAAGAAGTCATATCTCTTTAGGATGTGAACACTGTGATTCAGATATGGTTCAATAGCTATTCTGCCTTTCAGTCTATTTATCCAGTAATCAGTATCAGCCCTTTTTATGGCATCATGAACAAGAGTTTCCAGTATTTCTTTTTCTATTATGCCTACGTACGACTGCCTGAGCTGCCCTATTTGACTGAAGATTACCATGGGAACAGTTTCCAGGACCTACTGTGCTGAGTAGCTCTGAGACCTGGGAAGCTGTGCCTGGCTGACGACTGACTCAGGAAGAGGTGGGTCCACAGTCCAGGAAGCCACAAAAAGCATTTGTTCACAACAGTTCAATGGTCAGGCCACTTCTGAAAATATGCAACATTCCTTTGGCTTAATGTATTATGAAAAATAGGAGTTCCTGGCAGGTGACTTCTGTCTGTGAAATAAGTATTATTTTCATAAAATCGAGCACTCACAGATAGAATTTAGCCTGAATTTTGTATACCTTGAAACTTTTTTCTATCATTTCCAGTATTTCTAGTTTTAAAACAGTTTTACCTCAGAATGATGCTTGGGAAAATGCAGCTGTCCCACTTATTGAAAGTTAATGTGGAAGATGATGGTGCTAATCATTTATTTTAGAATGGATGAGTTCAGTCAAATTTCCCCACAGGCATGAAGTGTCTCTCCAGCTGTGACACCAGTTAATTAAATCCTGGTGATAACTAACAAAGAGGGCAGTCATGTCACCAAACCTGTAGTTCACAGCATATTTAGGTGAGACCCTCATGACCTTCTGTAAGCACTGACCTTTAACTCCCCTGAGCTGTTATCATCCTCAGCAACAAAACCACCAGAGCTTCAACACATATAGTCTCTTATGCCCTCCACCATCACTGGGATTTTATGGTCTTCCTAGAAGACTGATCCCTCCATGCCAGATGAATTTAAGCCCAGAAGTTCAGGGAGATGAAGTGCAATATTTTACATACAAGCTTTGCTCGATATTTACTTTATGTAAGTTTTTAAAAACTGCATGCTTACTGTATGCTTGGTGCTAGGGATATAAGGGTTAAGAAAAGAAATTTGGTCGCTATTGCAGTGGCCTTTGGAGTCTACAGGAAAAGAAGAAATATATCATTTTAGATAGTTAAGTAATTACAAGTGGAAAAGGCATTGTTGAGAAGACCTTAGCAGGAGGATCTAAACTGGTGGAAGGAAGAGTCTAAACATGTAAGGATAGGCATCGGTACGAGTTAGCCTGTTGAGCTGAAGAAAGAACCGGAGCTCTGAAGGGCAATGTATTTGAAGACTGGGAGCCTAGCGAAAGCACAGTGTATTTGAGAAACTAGAATAACATCAGAATGACCAATACTAGAGACTGGATCATGGGATATTTTGTAGGTCCTTCTAAAAAAAAAGTTGAGCTTTATGCTAAAGACAATGGGAAGTTCCTTTTGGCTTATTAGGGCATGAAATTATCAGATTTGCATCTGTGATAGAAGTAAGATATTCTGTTAACTGCTGGCTCTCAGTCCTTACTGGGGGGACTTTTAATGGAAAAATGCATGATAACGAACCACTTGGGATGGAAGGAAACACTGTAACAGTGTGAGAAGAGGAATCTAGGGAAACAAACAAAAATAAGCACAAAAAACCCCAGTCAAACTAGTATTCGAGTTACAAAGAAAAAAAATGGCTTTATTCCAGAAAGGAAGAGGGAGAGATAAGAGGGAAGGGGGCTAGAAAAAAGCATGAAAAGAAGAGTCAGCAAGTTGGTGTGATGCTGGGAGAGAGGAGGGCAATCAGCCAGTGGAAATATCCAGATGGAGGAGGTCGAAGAGCATTTTAAAACTGGAAATGCCTAATGTTCCATTTGAAGTTAGCATTTTGAATAGTAAACACTTACTCATCTTCCCAAATTCCAATCTTTAATAAGATTTGCTACACTCACAAATGCTGTGTGTGTAGGTCATTTGTGAAACTTGCTAAAGGGGCTGTGTTTCATGTCCAAGTGTTGGAGCATGGAATTGCTATTTGCAGATCTTGGCGTCTTGGGGAGGAGGAAATAAGAATGCAAAGGTCCTCCAAATTGGCAAAAATCCCAAGATAATGTGAACTTCCATCGGAGATGGTAAGGGATTTAAGGCCACATTTATTTAGGTCTCTAGGGTGCAGGAAACTCCCTCTGGGTATAGGAAAGAAAGATCATTGGTGAAGATAGGCACAAGTAGGTGTGATCGAACTATTCTAGGAGAGAAATGAAGTGGCTAGAACCAGGGTGATGTCAACAGAAATTCAGAGGACATGTTCCCCAGAACTCAATGACCTGAGATTTGAGTTGATTGTGGCCCGGTACTGATTTCATACCCTCATCACCATCATCATCAACATCATCATCATCATCGTCATCATCATCGTCATCATCATCATCATCTACAGGAAAGACAGCAGATATAAGCAGGGTCAGAAGAAGAGTGATGTGTATCATTCGTTCAGTGCATTTTGATACCTAATGAGTATGAGATGCCTGTAGGACGGACAAGTGCAAACGCTGAGTAGGTAGTAAGATACATGGATCCAGAATTCAGAAGAGAGGTCTGCACCAAATATTTAGAACAGATTATATCACAGATGGCAGTTGGGGCCCTGGTAATCAAGGAAATACCATAGTGTGGAAATACAACTGCCACTAAAATAGAGCTTACTTTTATGAAGAATGTACTCTGTGCTAGGAACTTTTTAGGCATTACTCTGCTTAATCTTCTTAGCCACCCTCTGAAGTAGATATTATTATTTGCATTTTCCAGATTGGTAATTGAGCCTCAGAAAGATTAAGTAATACATCTGAGGCCACATAGCTTTTATGTGGTAGACAAGAGAATTTGATCCACAATCCTTTGATTCCAGACTCTGTGTTACTGCTGTGAGCTGCACTTCAGACTATCTTTTATTAATTTCTTTGCAACCAAGAGGCATGGATATCACCTTTAGTAATCACTCCTTTTTAAAAAAATATTTTATTTATTTATTTGAGAGAGAAAGTCAGAGAGAGAACACGAGGGGGGGTGGGCAGAGGGAGAAGCAGGCTCCCCACTGAACAGGGAGCCCATTGCAGGACTGGATCCCAGGACCCTGGGATCATGACCTGAGCCGAAGGCAGACACATAGCTGACTGAGCCACCCAGGCGCCCCAATCACTCATCTTTACTACATGGGGAGTTACAAGGCATTTGGCTGTATTAGGAAGATTAGTGACTTAAAGGAAAACAAAGTCGAATATGAATATCTGTGTCATCACACACAGAACTCTCTGAAACTTAGTTTCTTTTTCTATAAAATGGGAAAATGATGTTCACCTTGCACGGTTGTTATAAGAATACAATGAGGAAAAAGTTAAGATATTTTCCATATTTTTAAAAAGATTTTTATTTATTTATTTGACAGAGAGAAACACAGCTAGAAAGGGAACACAAGCAGAGGGACTGAGAGAGGGAGAAGCAGGCTTCCCGCTGAGAAGGAAGCCCGATGTGGGGCTTGATCCCGGGTCTCCAGGATCATGACCTGAACTGAAAGCAGTAGCTTCACCAACTGAGCCACCCAGTGCCCAAGATATTTTCCATATTTTATGCCTTACACATACTAAGTGCTTAATTTTGATAGTTTAAAAGAAGTGAAAAATACACTTAATTAATCTGGCTAAGGAAGCTCTTGTTAGCTGCATTGCAGTTTTCTGATTTTCATAGTAAACCTAACAGACCACACAAGGGATTTAAGCTTGTGTTTGTGTCAGAACCCTCAACATCATAATAAAAGCCTAAATTAATAATCATGCAATTTGTCAGTGTGCATTTTTCAGGAACTCAGATTTGATGTTACTTGAACTAGCGACAGACATCTTTCAACTGGAATATTATTTCTTATTTTTATTAAAATGGCCTCTAAACTAGTCTGACTTTCTCCTATTTTCTCTCTTCTTCAAAATACCAAATTATGGGGCTCCTGGGTGGCTCCATTGTTAAGCATCTGTTTTTGGCTCAGGTTATGATCCTGGAGTCCTGGGATGGAGCCCCACATCAAGCTCCCTCTCAGCCGGAAGCCTGCTTCTCCCTCTCTCACTCCCCCTGCTTGTGTTCCCTCTCTCGCTGTGTCTCTCTCTGTCAAATAAATAAATAAAATCTTGAAAAACAAAACAAAAAGCAAAACACAAAATTAAGAACAGTAACAGAATTGTGAAGTTACAAGATCTTGGTTAAACAATAAAATTATGAAAATATGATTATGAAGAGTAAGGGACATAAATTCAGTATAAAAAAGTTCTGCTTATTAGATTGCTGAACACGGACGAGTTATGCAACCTCTCTGAGACAGGTTCTCGTCTGTAAAATGGGCTTGTTCATCTTCCTGCAACTATACTTTTCTGGTTATTATTGGATAATGTGTGTAAACTACTGGGCAGAGCTGGGTACATTCTAGGCACCCCCAAAACAGCACAGTTCAGGTTGTGTGAATGTTCTGTTAAAAACTTGGGGGAAGAATCGCTGAGCTTAATATTCGCTACCAAATTAGGACCAGATTCCATTTTGTTTGACACTCAGTGGCCTCCAGTCTGTCTCCACATGTACTATCCCATCTTACCTGCCACCGCTGCTCTGTCGGGAAGTCCATGAGGCCCACACACTAGTCAAACTCCCTGCTCCACATGCCCCAGGTGCTTTTCTGCCTCTGTGGCTCTATTTACATATTCCTTCTGCCTGAAATACACTTTCTCTACTTCAAATGTCCAGTTCTATTTGACACGGACATATCTATCAAATGCCACCTTTTATGTGTTTGTTTGTTTATTTTTAGTCTCAGGGGTAGAGTTTAGTGATTCAACAGTTGCTATACAGCACTCAGTGCTCATTACCTCAGGTGCCCCCCTTAATGCCCATCACCCAGTTATCCCATCTTCCCACCCACCTCCCCTCCAGCAACCTTCATTTTGTTTCCTACAGTTAAGAGTCTCTTATGGTTTGTCTCCCTCTCTGATTTCATCTTATTTTATTTTTCCCTCCCTTCCCTTATACTCATCTGTTTTCTTTCTTAAATTCCATCTATCCTATACTCACTTATTTCACTGAGCATAATACCCTTTAATTCTATCCACATCATTGCAAATGGTCAGAGTAATATTCCTGTGTGTGTGTGTGTGTGTGTGTGTGTGTGTGTGTGTATCACATCTTCTTTATCCATTCATCTGTTGATGGACATGTGGACTATTTGCATATTTTGGCTATTGTGGACATTGCTGCTCTAAACATCGGGGTGCAGGTGCCCCTTTGAATCACTGTGTTTGTATCCTTTGGATAAATACCCAGTAGTGTGCTTGCTGGGTCGTAGGGAAGCTCCATTTTCAACTTTTTGAGGAACTTCCATACTGTTTTCCAGAGTGGCTGCACCGGCGTGCATTCTCACCAGCTGTGTAAGAGGGTCCCCCTTTCTCTGCATCTTCAACATCTGTTGCTCCCTGCCTTGTTAATTTTAGCCGTTCTGACTGGTATGAGGTGGTATCTCACTGTGGTTTTGATTTGTATGTCCCTGATGACGAGTGATATGGAACATTTTTTCATGTGTCTGTTGGCCAAATGCCAACTTCTTTGAGAAACCTTTATAACCATCCCAGAAAAATGATCTCTCTCTTCCTGTCACGTCACAGCCCAATATCTGCATCTCTCCCAGGACACATCTCTTTGTACATAGGGTCAGACCCATCTAATAGCAGGTGGATTGTTCCTGCAGGGAGAAGTAGAAATAATTTCAAATGGCTCTTCTTTTATGAAGATCCTGCTATCCTCTCGTTAAGTATTTATAACATCTGCTTAAACCATTTGAAGCGAACACTTCACATATTCATCTTCATTTCATGATGTTAGCTTTAAATTGTCACCATTTTTTCCTTTCCATGGTATGAGTAATACGTTCAGCAGGCACTAATGCTATTTTGAATTACAAGATGGCTAGAACAACAATTTGATATTTATGTTTTATAAATGAGGCTCAAAAATATCTGTGTTTTTCAGAACAGCTGTAAAAAGACAGTATGCAATTTACTCCATCAAGTGAAAGGATTCTATTCTTCAGGAAAGGATGGCATTTATATAAATCTCACTGTGCTATTTGTTAAGGAAATAGCATTGCCTTTACTTGACATACTGCACTTGTTGCTAATTGATATTTCATCATTAAATATTTTCTTATTGCCCCCTATGATAAGTATCTTAAAAGGTGAAAAATAGAAATATTTGCATCCTTGAGATAATCTTGAATGGCAGTTTTTACTGTTAGAAAACTTCGATGGCATAGAATCTAATGGCAATGGTGAAAATTTTTCATAGGATTCTTTACAGAAATGTATAAATCTCTTCCCACTTCTTTACTTGTTATTTTAAGGTTTTAGTTCTTAAAGGCAGAGCTGTTCTTGGTCATCTGACACATGTGCCTTAGATCAATTTCCAGTAATCTTCATTATTGCATTAACAAAAGATCTTTATTTACAAAGTGTTTATTCAATTAACAATGAAGATTTAGTAAAGTCATAGCATGAGGTACTTTTATCAAATGGCTGAGGGTGGGGTCTATGTGATTTTTATTAAATTAATTAACTAATTAATTAATTAGTTTGTTTATTTATAGAACATGCAAGTGGGGAGGGGTGGAGGCAGAGGGAATGAGAGAATTTTAAGCAAGTTCCACGCCCAGTGAGGAGCCCAGTGTGGGGTTTATTCTCATGACCCGGACATCATGACCTGAACTGAAATCAAGAGTCAGATACTCAATTGACTGAGCCACACAGGTGCCCCTGAGTTTTAAAATTAATATCAATATATTTTAAGTTCTGAAACATGCCTTTCTTATCTTAAAACCTTGAAATATAATACTTGTGGTCAACATTAATTTTCCATTTACCAGTTACTCTATTTCTATTTCCTCCTCCCTGAATAACATTCCCTTTCTCTGTTGTTTTGTACTTCTTCTTCTTTTTTTTTTTAAATTCCTTATTTTCCTCTCTTTGTATTACTTCTCGTGGTCTGCTTTGTGCTGTGTTCAATTAGTTCTATCTATAAATTTTTGCTTGATTTTAACTTTCTAAAGACAGGCCTTCAGATTTCACTTTTGTATCTATTGCAGTACGTTACTATTTGGAACTTAACAGATGTTTGTAAACCTATATCACCCATCCATCCACCTACTCTACATTTATTGAGCCTTTGATGACATATTCTTATGTGTCTGTCCAGTCTATTCTTAATATGCCTGAATATTTATAATGATAGTTCAGTTTCTGGATTATTAAACAAAAATCATATCTTTGTATTATAGAAATAAAAGACTATTTGGCCAAACAAAGAGAGATATTAGGAAAATAGACAAGGAGACAGGTGGAGAGAAAGGAGGCATTAGATGAAGAGGAATGATTAAAGAAACAAAAGGGAAGAATGGGTGGGAGGCAGTGAAAAACCTTTGTAAATTAGGAAAGAGTATAAGGGTGAACAATAAACCAGTGACACAATAACATTCATATTTGGATCTTTGCTGGTCATGTCTTCTACTTCTGTCATTATTTAATACTTGACAGAGAAAGAAAAACAGGCTAAATTTCTATCAATAAGTCTACTGTTTCCTTATCCATTGTGCACTTTCTTTTTCTCTTCTGTGGCTACACTGTAATCTGTTTCTGATTTGCAGAGAATATATTCTATATACTCATAGATAAACCACTAATAAATCCTATGTTGCTATGGGAACTAATAGAGATTTAATGGTCTAATTGCTCAAGCAGAGGCCGTCCATCCACTTGGCAAGGATGGTGCCAGGGAGATTCAAGTACTGGATAGGAGATTGGACTTTAAGACCCCTTTCAATTCATAAGTTTGAAGAGTTATAAATTAATAAAGGCTGAACCTATGAGTAATTTCTAAGAATATTAAGAGATGCATGCCAGATTTCCTTTTAGGTTATAAGTATCCAGGATCTGTTTTCTTCAAAATGACAATTTCTTCCAGGCCTTTTCCATTAGCTTAAGCTTTGAGGAAACAAATCATACATTTACTGGAAGAATTTAATCATAGTTTATGATAATTCAATGTAATATTCTCCAAATATATTAATGCATAATTTATAATAAATATGATTAATTATATATATTTAGTACCTAACAATATGATTGTCTATTTCATTGGAATAAAAAATATCATTAATCTGATCCATTTGTGTAGTTGATTAATGTGTCTATTTCTTTGTCTATTAACATTCAAAGTAAGAAAGGGATTTTTAGTTATCAGGTAATTATAATTAAGCCCAAACTAAGTGCTGTAATTAAAGAAAGAAAAGAATAACAATAGTAATGGTGTAGCTTAAGTGCCTAATATATGCCACGGTTTATTCAAGGGGCTTTAGATTAATTATGCCTCATCCTTAAAACAACATTTAGAATTCATTATTATTATTATTTGATCAATAACTAGGAAGTAGAGGAGTAGGAATTCGAATAGGAATAATTCAAACAGTAAATCACTGTGCTCGCTTGGTGTTAGCAACAAGAGCATGACTGTGAGCAGGGGAGACTGGTTTCAGACTGCGAGAGGAGTCATTCTAATGAGCAATAGCAGTTAAGAAGCATCGAATACTATGACAAGAAGGACAAAGTCCTCCAGTAACAAGGACACCTTACCCAGTGATGGTGACAAAGATGCCTGCACAATAAACAGGACTCGGCTGGTAAAGAGGCCGGAGTGCAGCGGGTATTTCAGGCAAGAGGAACTGGAAACTGGGATAGAGGACAGCACAGCACCTTCAAGGAACAGGAAGGGACTTGAAGGTCATGTCCAGGTGTTTGGGTACTACCTCGGGGCTGCTGAAATATGGTAAGCATGAGATGGCCATGAGCAGCTTTTCTTTTGAGAACAGAGCTAGTGGTGGTGTGGACCTAGATTGGGAGAAGGCAGCGTGAAGTAGGAGATGGATTAGAAGGCCCTAGTAATAACTGAAGCAAGACTGACCTGGGATTTGCAGTGGCGAGGCAGATGAGGGGGGCAAGGAGAGATCTAGTAAGGAAGTAACGGTAGAGTTCCTGCAAGTGTTCAAAATGGGAAGAAGCTTTAGATTATGTTGTAATCCAAAATTAATAAAAATGAGGAAACCCTAAAAAAAAAAAAAAAAAAAAAATGAGGAAACCCAAGGCCCAGAGGTGGGAAGGGTCCTACCTAAAGCTATCCGGCTGGTTAGAGGAAGACAGTTTGTTTTTTGAGTACAATTGACACACATTTCTACATTTGTTTCGGGTGTACAACTTAGTGCTTTGACAAGTTTATACATGATGCTAAGTTCACAAGTATATCTAGCACCTGTTTCTATTACATTTCTATTACAACTTCAGTGGCTGTATTTCCTCATGCTGGGTCTTTATTCCTGTGACTTATTCAGTCTATAGCTTGTATCTGCCGCTCCCCTTCACCCACTTTGCCCAACTCTTTGCATCTAACAACCAACAGATCTCTGTATTTATTGGTCTGACTCTGTTTTTTGTTTGTTTACTCACTGTTTTTTTTGTTTGTTTGTTTGTTTGTTTTTTTAAGATTCTGCTTGGGAGTGGAATCATATGATATGTGTCTTTCACAGGCTAACTTATTTCACTTTGGGTAACATCTTTTAGGTCTCAAATGGCATGATCCCATCCTTTTTATGATGATATAATATTCCATTGCATGTGTATGCACACATGCCCTGATACAGAACACGCTTTCCTTATTTACTTGACTATTGGTTGTGCAGACTTCTTCCATATCATGACTATTGTAAATAATGCTGCAATAAACATGGGGGTGCATATATCCTTTTGAATTAGTGCTTTCATTTTCCTTGGGTAAACACCCAATAGTGGAATTATTGGATCATATGGTATTTTTGTTTTTAATTTTTTTGAGGAGCCATTACATTCCCACCAACAGTGCACAGAGGGTTCCTTTTTCTCTACATCCTTGTCAACACTTGTTATTTCCTGTCATTTTAATTTTAGCCATCCTCACAGGTATGAGGTGATATTTCATTGTGGTTTTGATTTCCATTTCCTTAATGATCAGTGATGTTAGCATCTTTTCATGTGTCTGTTGGCCATCTATGTGTCTTCTTTGAAAATATGTCTATTCAGGGCCTCTGACCATTTTTAAATCAGGTTGTTTATTTTTTTTCAGTGTTGAGTTGTGTAAGTTCTTTATATATTTTAGATATTAACCCCTTATTGGATATATCATTAGCAAATATCTTTTCCCATTCAGGAAGTTGTCTTTTAGTTTTGTTGATGGTTTCCTTTGCTATGCAGAAGCTTTTTATTTTGAGTTTATTTTTGCTTCTGTTTCTCTTGCCCCTGGAGACATGTATGGAAAAATGTTGCTATGGCCAGAGGAAGATTCTTCATATGCACAACTTCTTGAACCCTCTCCAGTGATATTTCCATAGAATGTATTGCCCTCCAAAACCTACCAAATCAATTGACTTTATTTTTTCCCCCTTTCTGCCATAAAAAAGCTGAGTTAGATGGGCTTTCCATGCATGCTGTAGAGGTCTGAGCCAAATCTGGCACTTACGTTGTGTGGCTATTGTAAACAAGGGAGTGCTTTCCAAGAGGCAATGAAGACTGTCTTCAGAGTTTACCATTTTTTTATAACAAGTGAATAAATTAAGAACAAAAAACAAATAATTGAGAGTTTTTTGATCGCCATTAGTCACAAACATACTAAAGATATCACTATATAATAAAGGAAGTATCGTAAATGCATATAAGCACCCTAGAGTAGGGCTTCTCAGACTTAAAAGGCATATGAGTTCAGGTGCTCTGGGATGGGGCCCAAGAGTCTGCATTTCTTTTTTTTTTTTTTAAGATTTTATTTATTTGACAGAGAGAAACACAGCCAGAGAGGGAACCCAAGCAGGGGGAGTGAGAGAGGGAGAAGCAGGCTTCCCGTTGAGCAGGGAGCCCGATGTGGGACTCGATCCTGGGTCTCCAGGATCATGACCTGAGCTGAAGGCAGTCGCTTAACCAACTGAGCCACCCAGGCGTCCCAAGAGTCTCCATTTCTAACAACTCCCAGTTGGTGCTAATGCTGCTGGTCCCCAGAACACACTGCAGAATAAAGACTTACTTTTTAGTTTTTATTCACTGCCAACTGACATGAATAGTTAATCAGCAAGGCCAGGGGCCACTTAGATTAAGCAGAACGTCTGACTGGGAGGCATTTGCTGTGTGATACAGCTCCCTGGGCGGACAAGGCAATTCGCCGATATTCCATTCTGAAGCCATCTTCAGGAAAGGGTGGTCCCCACCTCTGGAGCCACACACAGATGAGGCTCCGAGGCTCTAAGTGAGCCGGGGGAGGAACTAGCCGTGGGCCACCACAGCTGGCAAATGGACACACCAGGTGTCACCCTGGGAGCTCTAGACTCTGCCTTTCGTGCCTGTTACTAGCTTTATGACCTACATCAGCCCACTAAAGATTTTGAGCCTTGGTTTGGCTTGATTTTATATCTTACCCTTCCATTTTTGTCAGCTTCAGGTTCAGAATTATTCAAAGAAGATAATAAGATAATATGCATGGAAATTGCTACACAGTAAGTGTGCAAAGCTTTAAAGGAATGTGTGTTTGAGAACCACGGGAGTGAATCTTTAAGCCTTGGAACTAAACAGTCTTTTTCCCATTCCAGGTCTGGAAAATTCATCAGCCATTCTGTATCAGACAGTTAAATGTAATTCTTTACACACAGCAATGGTCTATCAAGGAGTCAGAAAAGAGAGGTACACCTGTACATTTACAGGGTTGTACGGATTGTGAATCAGATTTAGAACTAGAAAGAGTGGCAGGTAAATGTGATGAACTCCATGTACCAGGCAGAAAGCTCGGGCTTTAAGAACTCAGTTAAGCAAATTATAGACAGAAACACTTAAAACTGGAGTATTTGGTGCAACAGAAAAATTTCTGTAAGGCAGTCACATCATCATGGTCAACGGAGGCAGAAGGGCTGAGTGGCAAGAGCAGGAGAAGAAGTGAATTAGGAACGGGAAAGCAGCCATCTTCTTTGAGCTACTTTGTGCAGAGGGCTTCCAATACACAGGAGAGGGAAAGCTGGTACATAAGCTATCATATAAAACTCTCATAATGGCAGGGATGTTGCTTAGTATTCACTGCAGTTCAATGATTAGAGACAATATCCTGAAATCCAGGTACCGTTGTGGGGCTGTAGGAAACACCAAGGTAAACAAAATGCAGCATTGCTCAGAGAACTTGCAAACACAGCAGGGAATACAAACATGGATACAGATTGGTAACATACAGAACGTGAATGAACAATAAGAGCCGGGAACAAAGCCAGAGAGTTTAGATTCAGCCTGGAGCATCAAAGAATGTTTCAAGCAGGAAGTAGTACTTCCTAGAATCCTAAACCATTACATTTAAAATTAGAAGGGATCTTGGGAGGAATTTAGTCCGATCCTTCGTGCTGGTGAAAATGGTGAGGATTGTTTGCCTGAGACAGTGTGAAGGATAGGACATTTTCAGATAAAGTCCAAGGTTTTATGCAGTGATAGCATTCGGTATGTGAGAATGAGAGACAAGGCAAACGGCTAGATTAGAACAAATGAAGACAAACCTTGAATGCCAGGCTAAAGACTTGAACATTGTTGCCAGGAAACCACTCAAACAAGTGTTTAATGAGAACCTATTGCTCAAGAAGTGCCTCTGTGTGCAGGTGGGTGGTGCAGTTCTCTACTCCCTTCCACGGCTCCTGTATAATCAGAAGGGGAAGACTGAATACACAAAACTATGACCCTGGATGGATCCTTTTGCATATGGTCCCATGAGGAGCATTCCTAGTATGAGAAAACATCCCTTTTAACATATACTGTAACCAAGCTATACTGGGATGGATGAGCAGGGGGAAGTATATATCTATATATGCACATGATGTTTGGCATTCCACTATCTTACAGGTAAAGAGATGAGATAATCATGTTTCAGGGAAGTTCAATATTACTCCAACATGGCTATAGGCCTATGACTCTATTATTACTCTTGCCATAAGCGAACACAATTTGGAATTTCTGAAAACTGAAACCATCCTTTGTTTCAATGACAGCAGAAACAATTTTCATTCATTTCTGTGAGGCAGCTGAACTGGCATTATACCTCAGAATAAAATAAGTGTTTCCCAAGAAGACCTTCATGAAATCCACAATTTCTTGCTTATAAATCACAATCATTTTGAAATGAACCTGCCGTTAGATACTGAAGCACGAGTTTCAAAAGAACCAGAAATCCAATATATCTATAATGGTCTTTTTTTGTCTGAAGACAATAAGATGCAACCCACTCACACAGTTGGCAAGTTCAACTCTCAAAAATTGAGTTTCCTAGATTCTCTGTTTGTGGAGATATAATTGTTAGGAGGCATAGGTTTATGGCATATTCGTGAATCAATTTCTGGATGCATCCCTCAGGAATTCTACTAGGAATTCATTAACTGTTTTTAAGTTTAGTAATTCCTTCATGGTGGGGTGTGTTATCTTCTCCCTGGAGTTAATTCCACATCAGTGCTGTCTTGCTCATCCAGCGTGTCCCCATCTTTCTTGATGGAGGTTAAGTGAGGTCTGGGAAGGCCAATGGTAAAAGAGCAAGACTCCTAAATTCAGTATCATTTAAAGCTAAAGTGGCAAATTCCCGCTGAGCCTGCCATCTTGCCTTTCATTCACATTACTTTGTCTTTTTATTCTGGGCAAATGGGCTGGAATTGAACAATAGGAACCCACTGTGATTTTTTTTTTTTTTTAATTTACTTAAGCACAATTTTGGATGTGAATGTTCATTCTTTTCTGACATTTATATTTTCCACTGCTTTTCCTCCGTGAATGCCATTAACGAAGAGAAAAGCATGGCCATTGGATGTTATTCCATTTCATTGTCATTAAGAGTTGGGAAATAAGAACCACCTGTCAGTCCACAAGGCTGGTTCTCTAACATCCTAGGCTTTGGGGCAGCCCTCTGCTGGGGGTTTGATGGATCCTACACTGAACACAGACTGCAAGAAGCAAACATCAAGGGAGTCCCTGGAGGTTGGGTCTTGGTGTCAACACGTGGGAAAGTCGGACCATGAGATACATGGTCATTATGCCAAGATGAGTAATGCAGGATCCTGGCAGGTGCTACTTTCTCGGGTGATGCTGTTGTTATTTTTGTCTTCTGGTGGTAAGAAAAAGGAAAAAAGGGAAGTGCAACTTAGCCTGCTCTTTCCAAACTGGCTTTCCACAGGGGAGTCCCTTCCTAAAACACCACTCCCTTGGATGGAGACATCTTGGTGGCACCTGAGGGGCTCTTAACTTACTTTGTATTTGGGCCCCAGTTAAATAAGAGAGGGCTGCATGATTCTCCTATGATTTTAGCTAGTTCAGTACTTGCAGAGTACTTGCTTCTTTGAGGACCTTGTGCAGCCTCTTTGCCCTCACTTCTTTGGTGGGGCTGGGGGGAGAATTGGATGTTTTAAAAAGCAAATAATGTATTTTATTCTATTTCTTCTAATAATGCCCTTTACCCTGACCAGAAGCCTTTAATTACAGAGATGTGGGCATCTTCTAAAATTTAAGCCTCAAGTAACATAATTGTATAATTTAAAATGCAAAACCCTAAAGTTTAAGGGAAAAGTTTGGGATACTTTATTCCTTTTCAAGTTGAAGAGCCCTAGAATATTCTGCTGAGGAGGCAAACTACTCTCATGCATTGTTCTGGATAGCCTGACACTGTATTAATGAAGCATTAGAGTGCTAGTTAGATGATTCATGATTCAAAAAAACCTATGCATTTAGTACCTTTTATTAATACGCTACAAGTTCTACTTTGCCAATATCAATTTCATAAGTGCTCTCTGTCCCAGATAAATAAATTCTCCTAAGTTGGATTTGGCTGATAGGTTTCAGTTGAGCTGTTTCCATCCCTCCTATTTTGACATTTGGCTGAGTTTTGTTCCACACATGTCAAGAGCCTGTCCTAGGGAGATAAGGATTAATTTATTGAAGAAAACTCACAATGCAGAAAACAAGCAGAAATTTGCAGAAACTGTTGTTGGTACCAGTCCAAGTTGGCTCATTTTAACTAAACATTTTTCCCCCTAAATGGTGGTACCAAAGTATATTTTGTGAAATAGAGAGAAGTAATGATTATCCATTTGTTACTGGCATGTGATCAATGATAAGTTACAAGAGGGTGAGAGGAAATCTTGCTTAAATATTCTATTTCGTATTAGGTTAAGCCATATGAAATTGCTACTATTCGACCAAATACATCTTTGAAACTAGATGCTATGAAAAGAAAAACTCCAATTAACTTCAGCCCTTCCCTCTGGGCACCTATATTTTGTCACATTCGATGATTGTGTACTGTGTTGACAGGGGCCTCAAGCCAGCCACTTTGCATGGCATATTGAGACACAGTAACAGGCCCTGAACTAAAATTGAAAAATACTGAACAAATGATAAAAAAAAAAAATCATCAGTTACATGAGTCCTAGTATTTTAGTGAAAGACGATATGATCTTGGTACCAAAATTAGGTCAAATAAATATGAAAACTTTGACAGCAAAGGAAAAAAATATGTCATAAGCCTATGACTCAGAGGTAACTCTCTATACTTGCTGACTCTTTTCCTACGTATTGTTCTTTAATAAACATGAGATCATACTGCTTTATGACATGCTTTTCTGAAACAATACATGGGAAAATCTCTGCCCATCAATAACTTTTCTCTGTCTGCATTAGTTTTAAGTGAATCTATTGTATTCTGCTTTCAGGTGCTTGAAACTTTACAGTGTTTGCCAATTCCAGAGCCCAGAGTGAAACAGGCTGTCTCAGGCATCTTGGTCGTTACCACTCAGAGTGGCCTGTAAAACAGAGCTGATCTGAAACTGTGTATTAATAATCTGGGACAAAGAAAGCACACCATTTGAGGGTAAGCATTGAAATTGCTTATGGCCCAAGGATGGTATGTCTGCTGACGTGTAATAATAAAACCCAAATTGGGACTTACATTTTATATGCCTGTCTTAATCTAATACTTTTTTAGAAAAGGGTTTTATTTATTTATTTGAGGGAGAGAGAAAGAGCATGAGAGGGTAGAGGTCAAAGGGAGAAGCAGACTCCCTGCTGAGCAGGGAGCCCAATGCAGAACTCGATCCTGGGACTCCAGGATCATGAGCTGAAGGCAGTTGCTTAACCAACTGAGCCACCCAGGTGCCCCTAATGTAATTCTTCATACGCTATTTCTGATGACATATTGGTTCATGTAGACTGGGGACAGGGAAGAGGGTAACCTTGGTCTTTTACCATAGAGATAGCTCAAACAACTGAGACCAATCTAGGTAGTCTGACTAGAAATTCTTGGTCCAGAAATCATAGTCTGTACCAGTGGCTGGCTGATGGGAATATCTTCAATGATATAGCAATGAAGATTTGCGGTCATATGAGTTAGTATTTCCAAAACATGTATGCCTCTACTCGTGTGCCTGAACCATCATCAGTTCTCACTAGGGCCTTGTTGTGATGATGATTATTATTATTTCTTCTTCTTCTTCTTCTTCTTCTTCTTCTTCTTCTTCTTCTTCTTCCTTCTTCTTCTTCTTCTTCTTCTTCTTCTTCTTCTTCTTCTTCTTCTTCTTCTTCTTCTTCAAGATTTTGTTTATTCATTTGACAGAGAGAAACACAGCTAGAGAGGGCGCACAAGCAGGGGGAGTGATAGAGGGAGAAGCAGGCTTCTCGCCGAGCAGGGAGCCCGATGCGGGCCTTGATCCCATAAGCTTAATGACTGAGCCACCCAGGCACCACCCTCCACTAGTTATTTATTCTAACCTAGGAATTTTGGTTACTCCAGACCAGGATTTCTCAGAAATTCTGAATCAGGAGAGAAAAAACAGTGGTGATATAAACATAAAAATATGAGAAAAAGAGAAAAGTTGATAGAGATAAAGATGAATTATGTGGAGACATTGCCAAGAAGAAAAAGAGATGCTTTGCTCATATATTTCCCAAGAAACTAAAGTCAACCATAGCTGAAAGTTTGAAAGAACAACAGATGTATATGCAGTGCAAAGCTGCATTGGTGTTGACATCAGTAAATAAATTCTTTTTGAAAGAATGACAAAAATATTAACCAAGCAGAGACTGAATGTGTCCTATCAGTTGGGGGACACAAAATTTTTAGTTTTTCTTTGCTTCAGTTTTAAGAGAGCAGAAAACTGTGTTTCGTAAAACTATCCCAAATCATGGAAAATCGTGCCTTATGAGCCATTATTTGAATGGCTAAGTTCACATACTTCTGACAGGTCTGTTATATTTTTTATTGTTATATTTACTCTTACCCTCTCATAGTTGAAAAGTTCCATAACGTCATTTCAGCTTTCCATCTACGAGTTATGACAATGGGGGTGCTCAGTATATGGTAGTGATTGAATAAACTGATCGGATCTTCTCATCTTAGGGCAGGGGAGTTGGAGAGAACTGAAGAATGCTGGTTTCCCTGCTACCCAAAAGTAGAGCATGCCTCTGAAACCTTTTGCAACCGGAAATCGCATAAAGTGAAGAAGCAATTAGTCTTCATTTATATGGAAAAATTTTTTTCAGCATTCCCAGATCCCCAAAATAACCTCTCTCAGGCTTTTCTGCTACCTCAGGACACATCTTGTTTTGTTTTGTTTTTTTTTTTTTTTAAAGATTTTATTTATTTGACAGAGAGAAACACAGTGAGAGAGGGAACACAAGCAGAGGGACTGAGAGAGGGAGAAGCAGGCTTCCCGCCAAGCAGGAATCCCAATGTGGGACTCGATCCCGGGTCTCCAGGATCGTGACCTGAGCCGAAGGCAGTCGCTTAACCAACTGAGCCACCCAGGCACCCCAGAACATGTCTTGTTAATGGATGCACAAAATAAATGGAGGTCAGGCAGAGATGCTCACAGACACAGCTCAAAGCTCTGCTGGCTTGATGCTGAGATAGTGAGATGCCGGATGGAGGTGGCTCCTGGGGAAGAAAGCTGGGGGCCCCTGTTATCTCTAGAGCAGGTCGAACAGGTCGCGGTAAAACAAACACAGAACGCTATTTCTGCTTTCTGCCTTCTTCTGTAAGGGTGAAAATTCTCTTCCAAATTTCTTTTGGTTAGCGAAAACAGGTGCTGATGTAGGTCTTTTGTAAAAGCAAAGTGGCAACAGGCGAACTTTTGAAAAGCAGGGGATACCAGTGGTAGCTTTTATGTTTCTGTGAACAGTGTTTGATTCTCAAATGGATTTGAGGAACCCTTGCAAGAGCTCTCCCCCTTTTCCTGGAAATACTGATCTTTGTGACTTTACTATTTACTTGAGAGAAAATAAAGCACTACTTGCCCTCAGTTGCTTTACTGTTACTTGAAAGATATGCCATCAACATCAATTTACATTTAGTTACTTTGTTGCTTGCGAATCAAAACCCGAATGCTGAATAGAGGCCAACATGTATTTTGAAATTGGATGTGATGGGAAATTCACGCATTTGAATATAAGATGTTTCACCTGAGGCTACATCTGTTTTTACCTGATAAGGCAACAATTTTTCAATTGTTTGTGGTCTCTAGCACTTATGCTAAAATTTGATAGGGTTTGTAATAGAAATAAAGGAAATAATTCTGTGAAGGACATTTTTACCAGAGGACTCATTTGCAAATAAGTAATCTTCGTGCAAACTGGAGAAAAGAAGGGACCGTGGTCCAGGCACACACTGGGACCTGAGAAAAAACCAAGAGTTGGGTGTATAACTGATTGGGCCACCCAAGTACCCCAAAATAAATAAAATCTTAAAAAAAGAAAAAAAGACCTATTTTGTTGAATGATAACAATTATTAGAACCACTACAATTGTAATTGTTAAAATAACTTGTTATTGCTTGTTAAAATAACTATAGGTCTTCCTTAGTTAAGCAGTTTTGTTGCTCACCCACTAAAATATTTTTATTATAAAAAGGGATCACTTGGGGCGCCTGGGTGGCTCAGTTGGTTAAGCGACTGCCTTCGGCTCAGGTCATGATCCCGGAGACCCAGGATCGAGTCCCACATCGGGCTCCCTGCTCAGCGGGAAGCCTGCTTCTCCCTCTCACTCCTCTGCTTGTGTTTCTCTGGCTGTGTTTCTTTCTGTCAAATAAATAAAATCTTAAAAAGAAAAAAAAGGGGATCACTTAACATGGTTCCTTATTGTAAAATCTTTGAAAAATTGAAGTGAAAAGAAAATTAAATGCTTCATGAGATTTTGAATGGAGAGAAATGAAAAAGTGGTTTTCATGGCTTTTCAAAAGGTACAATTTTTGAAGGCAAATTCTCCAATGTGAGTGAAAGAAAGGATTAATTAATCCCTTCTGAGATGATGAGGGATGACCATACAATCCCCTCTCTCAAACCCAGTTCCACTCTTTGGGAGACCGAAGGCAGTCTTAGTGGGCCATAATTTTGGTTTTTAGAGTCTCATGGGCTATCCAGGCACCGTCCCTGAGGGAAATAACCACTTTTTTAGTCAAGAACCAACTAGTGGCTTGCAGCCAACACCTAGGGCGTCTTGCCCTAGGACTGGAAATAGCAGCCATTTGTTCCCTGACTGACTGGAAATTCATGAATTGATTAAACATTGTGTTATTGAAACCAACATCAAAACATTGAGTAGTTTAAAAACACTAAGGACTTTACTATTTCCATATATTCTGTGGAGATGCTGTCCTTAGCAAAGAGAAGTCTTTACTAGGATCACTGGAGAATCATCTTCAGAACGGTTCTAGTATTAACTCATACCGCCCGCACCCCACACCACCCCCCAATGACTTGAAGAGGTATTTGCCACACCTTGTCCTTGTAGTAACATTTCAGGAGCCCCTTGTCTGAAATTTGACTTTCCGGACTTGTCTTCCTGGACTGCTCTGCAGAATGAGATTCTGTGCAGTGCTCCCGAGTGCCCCCCCCCCCCGTTGGCTTCCACCACACTACAAACTTCGGACTCCGCTTCCACCTGCCCAGCTACACCTCTGCCTCTTTTGCCATCCTCCTTTAGCTTGTTTTTGTTGTTGTTGTTGTGTTGTTTTGTTTTTTGTTTTTTAATATTCAAGTTCTAAATTCTCCTGTTATCTCCATAGGTGATCTCATCTGGGACTGTGGTTTTGTTATCAACTATCCGTGTGCCGAACACTCTAGAATCTGTCTTGCCAGTCCTGACATTTCCTCTGAGCTCCAGACTTGTATATTTAACTGCCTTCCTGAAGTACCTGCTTGGATGTCTGAAAGACATTTCAAACTCAAGGCTCTTAAAACAAACTGAAAATCAACATCTCGCCCCTAAACTGAATCAGAAAATGTCTCACCATCCATCTAGAAATGCACAATCTGGAAATGTGGGGTCACCTTCAACTTTTTTCCCCCTCACCCTCTCCTAGCAAATCTAAATTATCATGTCCTGAGGTTTTTATCTCCTGAACGTGTCTTGATTTTGATCTTGAGAAGATTTCCTTCTCTCTTATTTTGCATGGATTTCTAGAGTTGATTATCTTCTTACACTCTTCCAAACTATTCTCTACACTGTATTTAGAAAACCCTTCCAATATATTAAACTGATCATGTTGCTTTCTGCCTCAAACCCTTCAGGGGATTCTTATTACACAAGTAACTTTATGGGCTTGCCTTAGTTCCCACATTATTTTAACCTTGATAACTGTTTCCCATTTCATCTCCTCCCACTTACCATCTGGCTTTTGGTATTCTAACCAGAGAGATCTTTTGGTTTCTTAACTGGAATATTCTCCCTCCCACCTCGAGACTTGTGCATATGCTCTTTTCTCCAATTGGTCTTTCCGCTTCAACCCCTTCTTTGAAAAATTTATCCTCATCCATCCTTTAGACTTTAGAATATGTGTCTGTTCTCATCGTGTTGATCTCAAATCCTAGTGCAGTGCCTCATACATGGTAAGAACTCAAGAGATATCTTTGGAATGGATGAATGCATGAATGCATGAGAGGTTCATGAGATTAAAAACAACATTTAGATGGTGTGTCAGATACTCCTCATTATCCTCAATATCCAATTTCTATAGTCGGTCCTGATTTTTAGTGAGTATATGATTGTGGAGAAGTAGGGTTGTGTATATGGTACAGCCATATATGGTTAATAAGACCAATTCCTAGTTACAGGATGTAAGAGAAAAGTGCAACTCTTAGAAACTGTTCTGAAAGGAAAGGAATGTGCTTTTTTCCCCAGTTATGTTCTTCCTTCTGGATGAAATGCCAAAAATCCAGCATTTATCTTGGCTCATGATGTGACTGGGGAAATGGAAGCTATGAATGGAGAAACAAGATGGAAGGAGCCTGCGTCCCTGGTACCAGGAGGCGCCATTCCAGGCTCAGAGGGGCACACCTATCTGAGCAAGATGTAAACTTCTTGCTTATTTGAAGCACTAGCACTTTGTGTTTTCTGTGGCATTAAGTCAAACCTAAACCTTAGTTTTTCTTAGAACCTTTGATATAGAAAACCTTTTATTGTGAAATAATTTTCACTTATAAAAAGGTTATAAGCATAGTATAAAGGAATCCCAGAGACTGTTTACTCATGTTTACCAGTTGTTAACATTTTACATTTTACTTTGTTCTGTCTGTCCATCTACCTCTTTATCTATCTATCCATATATATAATCTTATTATATATGCATCTATTATCCACCCATATATGCATAATTTTATTATAAAATGCATTTTTAAAAAACTTAAACCATTTGAGAGTAAATTCCATAAGTCACAACCTCTCTCACTTCTTAACATGTACATATTGACTCAATAAGAAAGACATTCTCTTATATAACCACATCGTTATCAAGTTTAGGACATTTAATACTGACACAATACTATTATATAAAACTCAGCCCATATTTCATTTTCACTCATGGTCTCAATAATTTTTTCTATTGTAAATTATTTTTCATATCTAGAATCTTATTCAGAATCACACATGCATTTAGTCCTCATGTCTCTTTAGTTTCCTTGAATCTGAAACACAGATCATTGATTTTGAACTGGGGACAGGGACAACTGAAATAAGGACTAGATTTCTCAGTCTTCCTTGCAGCAAGGCGTGCCATGTGACTATATTCCATTCAGTGGCAATCACTTTAAGGTAGACATTGGGAAATTTCCTTAAAAAACAAGTAGCACGTGCCCTTCATCTTTTCCTATCCTCTTCTTCCCCTTTGGTGCTTAGAATGTAGAGTGATGGCTAGTGCTTCATTTTGAACCATAAACAGGTGGGTCAGTCTACCCTAATGATAGCAAGTAGAAAGATATAAGGTTTCTCATCTTTGATATCACAAAATACCATCTCAGCTTCAGAGAAATACTCAGAATGTATTTTGAATTAAAAAAAAAATTTTAAGACTAAAATAAGGAAAGGAAGTAGTTGCTTGAACTAAAGAAAATTTAAACTTAAACTATTCTGTGTGTGTTTTAATTCTCAAAGCAGGCAAACTGCACCATATAGTTTGAAAGTGTGGCATAATCCAACACTTTGATAGCAAAATATTTGAAAGCACAAACACACTTTTTACAACTTTAGCTCTACTTACATGTATAATCCTTTTATAAGAAACTGAACTGTATTATAGTAAATTTCCATATTTTCAATTTGACCACTAATAATTTTCTGTTGAATATCAAACTGAGGGAGATTCAACTCCCACAGATGGAAAATAACACCATGCAAGATCCATTCTGCCTTCCCTTGCCTTTTGCAGACAATGCTGGGCACACAGTAAGTGTGCTAAGGATTGCTGTTATTTAAGGATCATGCACCCTTGCAACACAATCATTTATAGTAATGGCTCCAAATCAACGCGTTCTAAAAACAGTGTTGTTGTTTTCTTACATTTCACATGGTCTTTTGTTAAAGCTCTTGATCTCAAAAGTGCTACCCAGAGGAACACTTGCTTTGACAGTAATGAAAGGGTCCAACTTTTCTGCCTTCTCCTGCTTATATAAGGAAAAAATCCACCATCCTCACACCTCATTCCAAGAAACCCTAAATTTCCCCCTCCTATTCAGGGGAGAAGTTTAGTGCAAAACAGGTTTTTACAGCAATTGTGAGAACTACTCTGATTACCTATATTGATAAACCCAATCCTTAATTTACAAACATGAATATATATAAATAAGTATGGATAACCAAGGGCTACTTGAATTTGAGGAAAACCAAAGCCTTCATGTATAAGGAGAAAGCTGATTAAACAGATTTAATCCTAGTGGAATCCAAAATAATACAAGAGAATTTAGAAAGTCACAGTGGAAGAACAAAGTACTATGAAAAAGGAATAACCTGAGATCAAGAAAATATTCTTAGAAATTAAAAGCATAACAACTAGGGGCACCTGGGTGGCTCAGTTGTTAAGCATCTGCCTTCGGCTCAGGTCATGATCCCAGAGTCCTGGGATCAAGCCCTGCATCAGGCTCCCTGCTCAGCGGGAAGCCTGCTTCTCCCTCTCTCACTCCCTAGCTTGTGTTCCCTCTCTAGCTGTGTTTCTCTCTGTCAAATAAATAAATAAAATAAAATAAAATAAAAACATAATAACTAAAATTTAGCCCTTTAATGGAAATTGATAAATGATAAAATAAAATGATAAAATGATAAAATTAATTTGGTTGACAACATCTCCCAATATAAGACAAAAAAGATAAAAAATTAAATTTCATAGAGAAGTTATGAGAAATAGAGAATTAATTCAGGGTGTTCAGTATTCATTTTTTTCCAGAAAATAAGAACACAGAGACTAAAGGAGAAACCACCCCACCACCCACCCATCATTTTGGTCTGTTCTATCATGTGAACGTCTAAGAACCTGAGCTACACAACCAAATTAAGAACAGCTTGTCTGGGGGGTAAAGGTAACACTATATTTAATACACCCAGTGATTTTAAGAACCAATTTTCTGACACAGTACAAACTGTCAACGAAATAATAAAAAAAATTTCTCAGAGCTGAAAAAGGACTTTAGTTCCAAAAACCTCACAAAGTGCCAAAGAGTAATAAAGTAATAATAATATTAATAACAACAAATATTCTGCAAGGATTGTTAGATTTAGCAAATAAAAATACATACATTTGAGACAGAGAGACAGAGTTTTAATTCATTATCTGAAATTACTATTTTTTTAAAGATTTAAAAATTTATTTAACAGAGAGAGACACAGTGAGAGACAGAACACAAGCAGGGGGAGTGAGAGAGGGAGAAGCAGGCTTCCCGCCGGGCAGGGAGCCCTATGCGGGGCTTGATGCCGGGACCCTGGGATCATGACCCCAACCAAAGGCAGATGTTTAATGACTGAGACACCTGGGAGCCCCTGTTTATCTGAAATTAAATTGGCCTGGGTGTCTGATACTTTGTCAGCCACCTTAACTCTCCATCTGCATACATTTAGATGAAACTCAGGTAAAATCTTTGAACTCCAAGGCTAAAACACTTCTAGAAACTAATATGGAAATGTTTGGCAAACCCCAATGAATCACCACAATGGAATGACTCTCACATTGATATCAGACTTGCCCTCTGAAACACATGATGTTTCATTTGGAAAGATCTAAAAAGTTGAGGCAAAGGATTAGGACCCTAAAGTCCTATACTAGATAAAGTGTCATTTAAATGTGAGGGTGAATAAAATACTCCAGAAATAAAAATAAAACTTCTGTGTATCAACAGCTTAATGATGAAATATTAGAAACATTTCTTTTTTTTTTAAGATTTTATTTATTTATTTGACAGAGAGAGAGAGATCACAAACAGGCAGAGAGGTAGGCAGAGAGAGAGGAGGAAGCAGGCTCCCTGCCAAGCAGAGAGCCTGATGTAGGCCTTGATCCCAGGACCCTGAGATCATAACCTGAGCTGAAGACAGAGGCTTCAACCCACTGAGCCACCAGATGCCTTATTGGAAGCATTTCAATTAAAACCAGGAACTAGAAAATGAAGAATATTATCACCAATAGTTCTAATTATGTACATACCAAAGGAGACAATATATTAAAAAATATAAAGACTATAGAGGAAGATAAAGCTAATAATTTTCATAGGTATGACTGTCTAAGACAAATTCTAAGATAACTAAGAGACTACGAGAACTAAGAATTTAATACAGTGATTATATATAAGAAAGACATGCAAATATTAATAGTTCTTCAACACATCCGCAGGACCCAAATAGAAATTTTAATGGAATTTGAGATCTCATTAAAAGTGGAAAACAGTGAAAAAAACTCAGCAACAAGCTTAGCAAATATTGTATAAGACCTTTCAGATGGAAAGTATAAAAATGCTGTGACTTATAAGAAAGACTTCAATAAATGGAAAGTCAACCATATTTTTATATGAAAGAGATAATCATTTTGATGGTGTCAGCTGTCTATAAATTAATTTAAAAGGACATTATGTCACAAGTCAAAATCTACCTCCACCAAAAAAAATTTCTAGAACTTAAGAAGCTGATTCTCTATATTTCTTTGGAGGGGTAAATGCATGGGAAGAGTGACAAATATTTTGAAAAAAGAGGACATTTACTCTAATATTTATCAGCACCGGTGCTGTAAAGTTACAATTAGAACAATTCAGTAGCAGTGAAGGAAAGAACAAATTGAACAATAAAATAGAATCAAGGAACTATAAAGAAACCCATGTAGATATCAACACCTATTTTAGAGTAAGTTTATTATTTCAAATCAATCTGGGAAACAGTGGCTAGTACAACAAATGATGTCACAGTCGGGGGGAAAATATTTCTAACTCAAACTGTGCACCAGATGAATTGCAAACCAATCAAATTTTAAAGAAAGCAGGAGAGTATAGGCTCAAAGCCTGTGCTCTGGGCATTTTACTCACCCACACAACACGTTGTGGCTCAGCCTCCTTACTTGTAATCTGGGAATATTTATATCTTCCCCCTAGAGTTGTTATGAAGAGTAAACATGTTAACTTTTTCCCCCCAGCACGCCTGATTTTTCCTTCCTTATTTAACATTTCAAGATATAATTGCAGTTGAAGGAGAGGAGCAAGAAAGGAAAGGTGTCTTGAAGGCACAAGTCTGCTCTTAGACTCCCACTGGACTCTAGATGTGTGGCAGGAGAGGAATGAGAGCTAAAGAGGGCAGGAGCCTTGCAGCTTGTGGGGCAGGTGAGGCGCAGCCCACGGGAGGGGCCTGTAGTAAGTGTGCCTTCACTACACTTAAAAAAATAAAGCTTGTATACAGGAAATATGGACAAAATAAAAAACAAGCAAAATGCTGGAGAAGCACGAACCAAACATAACAATGGCAAAAGATGATGATCAGGATTTGTAAAGAGCTTCTAGATGTCAGAAAGCAAATGGTAATGAATTATGGGGGAAAAAATGGGTGAAAGAGATATATCAAAGAAAACTGAAAGCCAAGTGTTCCGGCCTTATTATAATCTCTAGTGATTGGAAAAGCAAATTTAAACGTGAGGGAAATGACTGCAGCTTCAGAAGGAAGCTCTTGTTGCTTGAGGGAGAGAGGGACACCTATCTAGTCTCCCAAATGAGACCAGGACCCGTGGAGTGACAATCATTCGCATGGAATGCCCTGCCCAGTGGGACACGAGCTCACCTTCACCATTGCACCTGAGCTGCCCTGGCCTGGCCACCATTCCCTCAACACTCCACGCACTTCCTTCAGCTTTATGGATCTCTCCTCTGGTGGAAATGCCCTGTTCCTATTTCTTCACTTGGCAATAGTCTCTGTTCTCTTTCAACACTCAGTTCAGATGTTTTCTCTTCTGTAATACCTTCCTTAGCTCTCAGAAACGAGTCCCCTCTTCCATGCACCCACTGTTTTATTTTTATTTTTTTTATTTTTAAAAATTTTTAAAAAGATTTTATTTATTTGACAGAGAGAAACACAGCCAGAGAGGGAACACAAGCAGGGGAGTGAGAGAGGGAGAAGCAGGCTTCCCGCTGAACAGGGAGCCCGATGTGGGACTCCATCCCGGGTCTCCAGGATCATGACCTGAGCCGAAGGCAGTTGCTTAACCAACTGAGCCACCCAGGCGCCCCTTATGCATCCACTGTTTTATGGTGGTTGTTGTTCTTATATAAATGATGGGTTGATCGCCATTTTCCGGTTGTTTTATCCTTCTGTGTGTAGATCTCCCAAAAGATTGCAAGTGCCTTAAGGACAAGGCTCTTCCTAGTTTATTTCTCCACATGTATTAGAGCCCAGCACATACAGACTTAATAATATCTTTGCTAATGATGAATATTTATTTTAAAAGACTTCCTTTCTATTTTCATGGATAATTATAAATTGATTGCACAGTCTTTAACAAATCTATTCCTACTTCAGCCATAATTATAGAATGTAAAAGCTGTTAAGTGTTAAAAGAAATAGGATCTTTATACCATCAATTGATGTCACCTCTTCATATTTCTGTCTTTATATGTTGGTTTGAAAAAGCCTTTTCAGAAAAAAATAAAAAGACACAACACTATCCTGTCAAATATGTGAAAGATGGTGTTCTAGAAATATAAGGTTTAAAATAGAACATGCTGTGCGTAAATAAATAATAATATATTTCACTGAAAAGTTAATACATATGTTCCACCCCATATCCCTGCAATATTTATTTGAGAATATTCAGTTACAATTTAAAGTGCCAGAAAAAAGATGCTGATAATTGGAAATGCTGTCCAGCAAGTCCAAGTGCTTCTTTCTGTAGGTTGCCTGATCTGTGAGGCTGTCATATTTTAAAAGGCTAATGAATTCTTTTGATGATCAGCCTTCTATAATTGTGCCCTTAAAGTCTCAGCTGGAGAAAGGGTAAAAGCAGAAAGACAGGATGGAACTATGATAAGTTGTCTCCCTGGCATCATCTCTTAGCATTAGTATTCACAGCACTGGTTCTGACTCATCTAAGTGGGTTAGAGAAGTAATTAGGATATTGACAGGCAGAAGCAATGGGTATGAGTGAACCTCTGATTATCCCATTACTTGCCTTTACTGGCATGACATTGAAAGCAAAGAAGCAACTCTAAAACCAACTAAACTTGAGATGTCATTGCACCCATGTAAAAGCAAAACAAAACAAAACTTCTCTGTCCCCCCAATTATGTTATAGATCTGAATGAATCCAAATGTTTGCACTCATCCTAGCGCCTCAGCAAGTAGTAACATTGGGTGTATATAGAGATTATTGAATAATATTTGCTTTTCCAAGAATATTTACATATTTAGTAATTTCTAGCTTTTTTTTTCACATACTAGACCAATATTGGTTTTATTATAGCCCACCTCGGTGTCCACTTCTACAAGTAATAAAACTATAACTTATATGGAAAATGTTTCCGATCACAAGCTAATTCATGTTTTACCGTTTTATTTCTTCCGTATTAACATTTTACAAAGCATAAACTTAAAAGATAATTAATGGTCTACTTTTATAAGATCAATAAATTATAAAAACTCCAGGAAACTTGGAGAGCATCCAGTCCAATCATCTTATTTCAGATCAGAAAAGAGTCAGAGGCCCCAGAAAGGAGAGGGATTTACCCGAGATTCACAGCAATTAGGGAGAAGTAGGTCAGGAGCTCTGCTCTCCTGTGTCCCAGCCAGGGGCACTTTCCACCAGACGACCTTGCCTTCCTTCCAGTCTTTGCTTTGATTTCTTTAAAAATGATCCTCTCCCTGAATGTGTAATATTTTCTCTTTCTTGCCACCCCTTAAAAAGTTAAGCAAACAAGTAATAAATTCTCTTTGCATTTCACTATGATCATAACTTTTTAAAATTTAGGGAGGGAGGATGTACAATAGGATACACAAATCAACAGATGGTAATTATCTCACTATTACATGGAAGAGAAATGTTCTTTGGTTTTATGCAACACGGGATTCACATCTTTAATCCATACATTCTGCTAACACAGTGGCAGGCTTTATGTTACCTTTGATTGCCCACTAAATATTTACCTTCTTTTAAATATTTAATACCTTATTGCCTAGTTTCTCATTTATGATAACAAATATTTCTTACATCTTTTATTATTCACATGACCAGGAAATATGCAAAGGATGTTGCAATTAGCCACTAATGAGAAGAGCCCCAAAGCCTGGGCCCATAGTCACATGCTGTCTCTTTGTAAC
Organism: Spilogale gracilis; assembly: GCA_004023965.1. Taxonomy (NCBI): domain Eukaryota; kingdom Metazoa; phylum Chordata; class Mammalia; order Carnivora; family Mephitidae; genus Spilogale; species Spilogale gracilis. The sequence continues at coordinate 42,381 of PITA01015978.1, forward strand.
CTTGTGGTTTTGGCAAGTCACCTAATCTTTCTAAGCCCTGATGTCCTTCCTGGGGAAAAAAAAATGAGAATGCTGTGATTTGGAGTAATGGAAAAATGTATTTAGGCTGAGCCTCATTCCATGGCCATTTTCTTAGATTAAAAATGTCAAATATTGGCAGTATTACTTAGTTCAACCTAGTATATAAAATAGTTGGCACATAGTAGACACTCAATTATAGATAATACAATTAGTATAATTCTTTTTTCAAGATATTTTTTGTGATTTCATTCATTATAAGGTCACATTTGCACCAACTCATCACATTAATAGTCATGTGTACGGTGTTGATTGCCTCAAATGCCTTGAAAAACAATTAGTTTAAAAAAAAGTTTTTTAAAAAAGTGAAAATCAATTTCATGTGGTGGTCATTTCTTTTCTTTCCTCTTTGCAATCCCATTAGACAGAAGTGAGAGTGAATGACAACCAAAAAGTATTTTAATTCCCTGGTTTGGCAATATCCAAATCTAACTCCCTGGGATAAGTTATTTTGGAATTGCTGCAAAGATTTGTTTAGCAACTCTGTGGCACAGAAACTATCTTAAATTGAATCATTCTTTTTCCTTTTTTTTCCTTAAAAGGAAAGCTTCACATTTATTTCACTGTTGTCTTATAGCTAGGTAGTAATGATATTAGCCAAAAAAAAAAAAAAATCGTGAATCCAGTATGGTCCTAAGTCTACCATGTATTATCAACAATCCCATGATGGAAGTGCGAATACTTCCCCACTTCAAAAATGAACTGAAGCATGGAGGGTGTAGGATTGCTGACAATCCTGACTCCATCTTTGGCCTTCCCTCTTGCTCATGTCTGTGCCATGATTTCTCTCAAGGTTATGTGTTCCAAGCCCCTTGGAGGTTCATGTATGCCCTGATCTGAATGCAGGAAGGCTTGCTCTGGTCCTCCTTAAAGTTCTTTAGATAATTAGTGGAGATAACATGGATTTTTCACCCACCTTTCTAGCACACAGATGGCCCCAGCGGTCTAGGAAGTGGTAGACTCTTGGACCTCACCACAGGCTCTTGGCCCATCTCTTGCTCTATACAATCTGTGGACTGAGGTCTGGACTTTGTGGACAACAGTTGTGCAGCATTGTTAACTTGCCCGATCCCCAGTTGATAAGCCACCCTGAAGAAAACTGTCAACTCTAGGGGGTGGCCTGCTTCATTTCCTGCTCTCCAAGTGCCTTCTCAGTTTGGGGGATATTTTATAGGGCCTCCTCCATCTTCTGACAGAGAGTGACTTGCCAAGATCACTGAATTAGTAAAGGCCAAGCTGGAATTCGACCTGAGATGATCTGATATTTGAAATCTGCACCCTCTTTTCTTCACACTGGATATCACAAGGCCTTAAATATCGTAGTCCTTCAGTAAAATAATACAAATTATTCGAAGTGGGGAATGGATACAGACTCCAGAATAAATACTTCCGCACCATGGTGATAAAGAATAACACACTCTTTTATTTTTGTTTTCTTCATCCCTACTTGGCCCAGGCAACAAACTAACAACTTACCTGCAAATTAAACCTTCCTATAGATAGGTTTTCTGAATCTTTTCTCTTGGACCACAGTGTTTGGTTCTCACTGTTGATTAGGTATTACCTGTACTGTATTGTATCTTTTTTTTTAAGTTTACATTATTTTACTTTTAATATATATATTATTTTATATTTTCAGTGCAATCCACAGTCTCTCATGCTTCATGCCCCTGTCTGATATACCCCAATTCACATTTCCTTTCCTTCTCTTAATATCCTCCATGTTAATCCTTATGCTCTATAAGTAAGTGAAACCGTACGATAATTGACTTTCTCTGCTTGAGTTATTTCACTCAGCATAATCACCTCCAATCCCGTCCGTGTTCATACAAAAGTTGGTTATTCATCCTTTCTGATGGAGGCGTAATATTCCATTGTATATATATGGACCATATCTTCTTTATCCATTCATCCGTGGAAGGGCATCTTGGCCCTTTCCACAGTTTGGCAATTGTGGCCATTGCTGCTATGAACATTGTATCTTTTAACTTCAACCATCTTACATTATTATGTGATCCACTCTCTTTCCTTCCTCCCCATTTCCCTCCCTCCCTCTCCATCTCCTTCCTTCCTTCCCTCTTTCTCTCCTTTTAAAAAGTGTATTTATTGAGCTCCTCCTATGTTCGAATCAGCGAACTATAGACTCAAGTGAATCAAAGAGAACTACTATTCACAAAGATTCAGAGCCCAGATGGAAAGACAGGAAAACAATTAAGTTCGATGAAAGATCATAGGCACAACAAGGATGTATGTGAAAGGTTGGGGGTGGGGGGGGTAAATGGTATTATGGTTCTATTTAGAAGTAATCATTTTTTTAGAGAAGCATTTGAAGGTAAACTGATATGATGTCTGGAATTTGCTTTAACTTTGCCAGTGACGAATGCTGTGTTAAAATATGTCTCTGGTGAATCATCCTCAGCCTCGCTGCTTCTCTGCCCATGGTCAGAATCTCCATTCTGGACTCTTCCAGTCTATGTTTTAAGGCAATGCAGAGAAGCTTCTGTTTAAACCTCTTCCATGGCTGGGGTTTTTTGACAAAAGAGAAGTAGATAAATGACATAATAATGGCAAACTTGATCATTGCTAAAACTGGGTGCTCAACACATGGGCAATCATTATATTATTGTCTCTAATTTTGAGTATATTTGAAATTTGTGGTAAAAATGTTTAAAAAATACATCATCAGCATAATTAACACTTACTGAATACTTACTAAGTGGCAGGTATGAAGCGCTTTTCCTATACAAACTTATTCAACTCTCACAACTACCCTGTGAGGCAGGAGCTATTATTGTACCTGTTTCACAGGTGAGGACACTCACACAGAGAGGTTCAGTAAGTTACCTAGTTTCACAGATCCAGGAAGTAGTAGAGCTGGGTGGTCTTTCCATATTATATTATTTCTCTGCATAGGGTAACTATTATAATACATAATGATAGTTATTTAGTATTTTGAGGCACTGTGCTAAATACATAGTATTATATAATTCTTGTAAAAATATAAGGACTCTCAAGGGTGCCTTTTGTGGTGGCATGGGTTGGTCAGGAAGTGTGGTAGGATGGGCAAGAAGTGATGCCTGAGTTGAGTTTGTATAGCTGAAAGGCTGTCTTCCAGGATGGAAAGGATGTGGTCCGTTTTAGGCAGTAGGAGAATCCTAACTGCACAGAGATACGATGGTTCACACTGGTGCCTGCAGAGGAGGAGAATTAGGTGTGAAGTGAGTGGTACAAGAGTTGGGCAAGGTTGGATAACCAGGCAGAAGTGGGATCTGGAGGTTCTCCTGACTTGGTAAGCAACCGGGACACCATTCCAAAAATTATGAAAGAAACACTATCAAGTTATAAGCAGTAAAATGACAATATCAGATTTAGTTTCATAAAAATCAATGGAGAGGTGTTAATCAGATGGGAAGACATCCAATACATGACTGATTCCATTGGTTTGTTTAATGGGTGCATTGAATGCGCATTTGCTCATTTGATAAAGTCTATATAATGTTGGATTACTTCTCTAGTCCCTGAAGACAAAATAAAAACAAAAGAAACAAACCACCTAGCTTTCACTTTTTCTGTGCCTTTTCTCTCATGCACATAGTGTCTACTTAAATGATATGCTCTCAAAGGATATTAAATAAATATAGTGCACTGAATCATTTTCTTGCCATAGCCTGTTTTTTTTTTTAATTAGAAGGAAAATGAATTCCCATAGTTTAATCTTTGAGGTCACCACTCTTTATCCTGTGGCTTAGATGGCTTGAAGTTCATCTTAACCATTAAGAAAATGATTTTGCTCAAGTTTCAGTTGAGCATGTGGTTACATCTGTAATAAAAATATTTATTTACAGGGGTCCTTAAAAAAGGGGAGAGCACTCTAAATTGCTTCATCCTCTGATATGTACTCTTTTTCTCACAGTTTATAGATGCTATTTTTAATAGGAAGCTTTGCTACCACAGTAACCTTTCTCCAAAACTCCTGGGTCTGAAAAAATTATATCATATCAATTAGCCTCCCTGGAGCATCTTAAAATGATAAATGGCTTGTTGGCACGAATGAAGGGAAAGGAAGCTTTTCCCAAGAGAAAAGGAATATCCTGTAAAAAAAAAAATCACAGCTGATCTGTGCCTATTTAGTTTATGCCTTGAACTCATCTTTCTTCTTTCAAAATTGCGCCTATTTTGATCTTTGGGGTACTCTAGCTCAAAAGTCTGATTTAATACGCATTAGTAATGCTCTAAATTTTACATCATAGATGTACCATCTGCCATGCAAGATTTTACTCTTGAAGCTTCCAAAATGATCACAGTTTTTCTAGTTCTTTTGTAATATTTAATACTATTGTATGTGTGTCTAGTGTGATTGGTCCCTACAATCACTTCTGCTCAAGACCCTTTATGAAAGACTAACCATATCTACACCAAACATCTATACCTCAGGAAGCTCATAAGACATGCAGAAAAAAAGAAAACAGCAACAATGACAGGAGTTGAGCTGGGTAGTTCATTCATTCCACAGAACTTTACTGAAGGTCATGTATGGGCCAGATACTGGGACACTATGGGCGAACACAACAGACATTAAGGAGTTATGGTGAAGTTAATCTATACCAGCAATTAATTTATGTTATAATATGAAGCACTTGGAGGGATTAAGCATGTTCACATTTAGGAAGTAGAGAGGCCCTCTGCACTGAATTTCTTTGCCTTTGATGCTCAAAGTTCTTGGCCACAAGGAGGACCATGAGCCTGACCTGAATGGAAGTCAGCACATGGCTGCCTTCATTGAAAAAGTCTTTCTACACGTCTCCAAAGGCAAAGGAGACAAAAGCGAAAATGAACTTCTGGGACTTCATCAAAATAAAAAGCTTCTGTACAGCAAAGGAAACAATCAACAAAACAAAGAGGCAACCCACAGAATGGGAGAAGATATTTGCAAATGACACTACAGACAAAGGGCTGGTATCCAAGATCTATAAAGAACTACTCAAACTCAGCACCCAAAAAGAAGATGAATACATCAAAAAATGGGCAAGAGACATGAAGAGGCACTTCTCTGTAGAAGATATACAAACGGCTAACAGACACATGAAAAAATGTTCGGCGTCACTAGCTATCAGGGAAATTCAAATCAAAACCACTCTAAGATACCACCTTACACCAGTCAGAATGGCCAAAATTAACAAGACAGAAAACAACAAGTGTTGGAGAGGCTGCAGAGAAAGGGGAACCCTCTTATACTGTTGGTGGAAATATAAACTGGTGCAGCCTCTTTGGAAAACAGTGTGGAGATTCCTTAAAAAATTAAAGATAGAGCTACCCTATGACCCTGCAATTGCTCTACTGGGCATTTACCCCAAAGATACGGATGTAGTGAAAAGAAGGGCCATATGCACCCCAATGTTCATCGCAGCAATGGCCACAATCGCCAAACTGTGGAAAGAGCCAAGGTACCCATCAACAGATGAATGGATAAAAAAGATGTGGTTCATATATACAATGGAATACTATGCCTCCATCAGAAAGGATGAATATCCAACTTTTGTAGCAACATGGACTGGACTGGAAGAGATTATGCTGAGTGAAATAAGCCAAGAAGAGAAAGTCAAGTATCGCATGGTTTCACTTACTTGCGGTGCACTGGAGGACAGTGGGAGAAGGAAAGTAAATGGGAAGGGAACTAGGGTA